>JAUMHE010000043.1:15658826-15669818 GCA_032359235.1 Enteromius mattozi | reverse complement strand
TTAGTACACACACATCGTATGTAGAATGTAACCTTTTGAATTTGGATTTGATATTGTGATTAATTTTTTTGCAGCCTTAATCACATTACACAAGCCAGATTTGAATGTCATAATGTGTCAGAGCATTCATGTTGTGGCCACTAGGTTACATCTCTGACAATTTAGTTTTATAGTTTAAAAATATGTGCACCTGTTGACTGTTAAAAATAGGTAATTAATTTGGCTCTTAATTATTTATCACTGAACTTTCATGATAATGGCAGTTGTGTAGTTTCAACTCAGAAATTCTCTTTTATGTGTTTGTTCACCAAGGTGGCGTGAGCTGCAGCATCTGAATTGCGAGAGCTGACAGATGAGAACAAAGAGATTTAGAGATGAAGCATTGTTTTCATTATTTATTTCACCTCTTGTTGTCTCAAACAGCTGTAACTTGTCTTCCTTTGGGCTGGCATTAGAGTTCCTGAGCAACAGAAAAATGGGTCTGTGGTTAGTCTGAGTGCCAGCAGGCTCAAATGTATGATGTAAACAGACTGGATATGCATCGCTTGACCTTATGTTTCGTATTCCTTCTGTTCTGTTATCTTCTGAGGCTCTTCTGTCCTACAGTATGTCCTGTTTTTAGCCCCTCACCAATCTATCCATCATCGCCTTTCCTTGTGCTCTCTTGTCTTTCATCTTTCTCTAGCCTTTTATCCCTCAGTCTATCCCTCCATCCCCTCCTCCCTTTCTCAGCATTTTCAAGCCTCTGCTTTACCCCCATTCACTAAAAACTCGGACCCCTGGCCCTTCCCCTCAGCATACAGAGGGATTTTTCAGTGCATGAACCCCTGTGTTTGACGTGATATCTGAATGATCACAGAAGCACTTTTGTTCACATGCTCACAAGAACATGCAGACATGATTCTTTCCTTCAGTCTCTTTGATCAAACAAGGGCACGAGTGGCAGAGAAACTCAGATATCCACTAAAATGGACATAATAATGTGTAATTTATATACACTTTATAGTAATTTATATAAAATTTCTAATAATATTCAATATGTATATTTATAATACATAACAATCCTGAATAAGAATTTTATTCATACTCTTATTAGAGGCAGTTGTGGCCTAATGGATAGGGAGTTAGACTTGTAACCCAAAGGTCATGGGTTCGAGTTCCAGGTCTGGCGGGCATTGTAGGTGGGGGGGAGTGAATAACCAGCACTCTCTCCACCTTCAATACCATGACTGAGGTGAGACCCTTGAGCAAGGAACCGTTCTGTCCTTCCTTTCCTTATAAATTTGCTAATGTTGTTGTTGCTATTATCAACAATAATAATATTAATAACAACAACTACAGTAATAATAATAATATTTTAATCATGTTATTTATGATATACCACTGTTATAACCATTATAACAAAAAAGTATTATAAAATAAATAATTTTGTTTTGGCATCTGTTCCGGATGCCTCCCGGACGTCTCCCTGGGGAGGTGTTCCGGGCATGTCCCACCAGGAGGAGGCCCCGGGGAAGACCTAGGACACACTGGAGGGACTATGTCTCTCGGCTGGCCTGGGAATGCCTCGGTGTTCCCCTGGAAGAGTTGGAGGAAGTGTCTGGGGAGAGGGAAGTCTGGGCGTCCCTGATAAGACTGCTGCCCCCGCGACCCGGTCCCGGATAAGCGGAAGAAGATGGATGGATGGATGGATGGATAATTTTGTTTTGGGCAGAATAATGTGTTTCTAATTAAATATATATGTTTAAAGAGGATTGAGATTAACAATAATTTTTATCTCCGAAGTCTGCACTGTAAAATATAATAAGTTGACCTTACTCAAAAAAAGCTTGCAAATCGATTGAAGTACAGTCAAATAAGAATTGAAATTTGTACTTACAAAGGTTTATTTAGTGTTGTAAACGTACACACAAGTTCTGCTAATTCATGTAACAGTTCCTGCAACTTGGAATTTCTTAGTTGTATTTACTTAAAAAGCAAGTAAAAGTAAATTGAGTGATCTAAACATCCATTACAAATGAACGATAAGAATGTTCTTTATAACACACACATACAATTTCAAATTTAAGGTGGTGATTTTTAGGTAATGATTTTCAATATAATTTTTACTTTTATTACAGACATTTTGAAACAAAGCAAAAACAATCAGATTTGGGAAATGCTTGTAAATAGTGGAGATATGATGAGTTTAGTGTGGCACTGGGCTGGACACACAAGTTGTCAAGTTTTTTTTTTTTCTATCCCAAGTCAAGAATCACACTGTAAATGTTCTTCACAGTATTAGGTAATCCAAATGTAGCAGTAATTCAAATGTAGCACATGACAATCCGTAAGCAAATGGTTGAGGCAGATTCTTTGCAATACTTTCCTGAACAACGATGGCAAGAAGACACAGGGTCAAGGCAGAGAAGATCTGGAGAAGTAATTCATCTTCAGTGATAGTCAGAACCCTAAGAAGCCATGGCCTCTTTGTTTTTTCTTGTAGCAGTTTATGTCATAGGGTTATGTCATATTCATGTTTTTTTTTATGTGTCTTCAAAAAAGTACAACATTGTTTATGACTGTTCCTCATAACAGGGTTAAGGGTAAAAAAAAAAAACTAAAAGTAAACTCAAACTTACTTGAAATAAAGTAGACATCAACTGAGATAAAATAAAATACAAAAACCTTAAAAAATAAAATATTAAAGAATTAAAGATTTCCAAATATTCTAAAACTGATAAATGCAAGAAAAAATAAATAAATACTATGTAGAAATTAAGACAATAACAAGAAGTAATAAAACTGATAAAATGAAACAAAATTGTTACAACTTCAAATTTAAGAATGAACATCTAATCAATATAATCTAATCAGATCATTTTAATATTTAAGAAAAACTGCAACAATATGTGAATGATGGTAAAATAACGCTGCAGTCTCACAGCACACCTTTCACTGTCTGCCCTCTCATGACATTGACGGCACTGTTTGTTTGGTCTTTTCTGTCCTTTGCTCTCTTCAGACCCTACAACTGAATGGATGTTTTCTAACAATCTTACCGACACCAGCTTAGTGCCTGTCAGTCAACCTATTGGATAAGTGCCCCAGTGAATTAATGCCTGCACATTGATCTCCTTCCATCCGCTCCTCTCATTCTGGTCTGAGAGATCAGAGGGCACTGGAGGAAATGGCTAGTGTGTGTCTTAGAGTGTACAACCCCTCAGCCCTGCTTCATTTGCCCTGAATGTGTATAATTCACACATCAGAGCTGGTTGGTAGTTCAGAAACAAACGCAGGCAGATCACAGAGAGTGTGTGGGCAGAGCGGCACAAGTTAGCCTGGAGATCCGTCTCTACTTTTGCTTCAGAGTAATTGGGAAATGAGAAGAAACAAGACAAACTGCAGGCAGCCTCAACTCCAGATTTTTGAATGTGAGGATTTAAAGTTAATGTGTCTTGTAGCAGCAAAAGGACAACTAAATATTTAGTATTTAAAACATGAATGTAAACAAGGCTTAAAATAAACACCAAATGTGAGTACAATGAGTAAAATAAAATAAAAAACAACAACTTTGAATTTTTTTTTTTAATGACCTTAATGTGATGTACATGGTAATGGGTTACTCAAACTTATTTCAGTGCTGCAACAGACTATCCAAATAATTAACAACCGTTTCATACACGTTTTTCATGTATTTCATATTCTGTGGTCTGTGCATGACAGAAACAAAGGGAATATTTGCATCACGTTGTTTGCGGGATGTTTTTGTGTCGTTCATATAAATGAAAACGTTAAAAAACATTTTTTGATTCAACCGGATATATCAATAAGCTCTTCGCTGATTCGCTTGTGCAACAGCGTTTCATCATGGCAATTCATACATATTTTACAAGGTGGCTAATTCGTACAACCTTGCTCCTACAAATTCATAAGTTTTGGCTAATTCATATGAAAATCATATTGATAAAATCAAAAAGCATATGAATCTGTACGAATGATGTCCTAACCCTGCCCCTTAACATACCCCTCACTGGGGCGTAGACGAACCATACAAATTGAATGAGTGAAGTCGTTCTAATTCGTACAAATTAGCCACATCATAAAATATGTACGAATTTGGTCATGAGCTAGCATTGGTATTTTCCGCTAATTTAAACCTTGTATGAATTGATTTTGCACGTAATCTACACAAATAATTTCATTTACTTTTGGTGTACACACACCATTAGTTTTTAACAAGAAGCAATAAAGGTTTTAAATTTTTTCTGTACTGCAATTTTTATTATTTTTTTAATAGGAAATTGAAAATGCAGAAAGTGAGAAAGAAAATATGCTGTTCCTTGGATTTGGACATTTTATGTTTTAAATCCTTCATCTGAGAAGAAATTAGTTGCTAAATCACTATTATATTTCTTGCAGCATGATCATCGTTTGAACACATTGCAGTTGCACAACAACACTGAATTTCACATGATTACGTCAAAACCTGCAAATGAGCCGGTCAGCTGTTTGGGGCTGGACTTGTGTAAACAGGACTTAGTAGCATCTGCTTGTGAGAATCTGTACTGTGAATGAGTGTCTGTGAGGAGTGTATCAGTGCAGAAGAGAATGTGACAGAATATATTAGAAGTTGAAAATGCCTTGTAATTGACAGCTTTGAATGAAGCATTCTGCAAATAAATAACAGCACACAGTGTAATCTGTTAAACTCAATTATAATAATTCAGTGCATGAATCCAATAAGTACGACTTCACATTAGTCCATTTTTACATGTAATACATTGTCAGTTAAAAGTCTAGACATAATAGACTAGTTATCTCATGTCGCGTCTCATTTATGTTTTATGTCTTAAATAGCTTTTGGTCTAAAGACAGTCGATTAAATGCTTACATATAATAACATATAATTTGTATCTACATAAATATTTTTTGCTTGTTTCATGTGAACATTTTTTGTCACTATATACTGTACGTTCAAACGTTTTAGAAAAAAAATCTATAAAAAAAGTTACAAATACAAAAAATCTTGATTAAAATGTGCATCACAGTTTCCACAAAAAATATAGAAAATTAAATAAAAAAATAAGCAGCAATAAGACATGTTTCTGAAGTACCACATTAGCATATTAGAATGTTTTCTGAAGGATCATGTGACACTGAAGACTAGAATAATGACTGCTATAATAATAATATTGAATTAATAATATTTCACAATATTACTGTTTGACTAATCAAATAAATACAAGAGACATATAAAAAAATCTTATAGTGACCAAATGTTTGCACTGTAATAATTATAACTTCCAATTCTTTTATTCTGATGATTTGCCATCATTCTGTAATGTAGAATGGTCATCAAAATGAACTAATTATTATTTTTTGTTGTAATAGCAACCATAACATGTCCATTTATCTTGGTGCCTACTGTTGAATTGACAAAGCGTATGATTTGGTTAAAGTGGAAAATAAATACAGAAATGAATAGTGAGACCCACTTCCGAAAAGTTGTTACCCTTGACTTTTTGTTTGAGAACTGCAGGATCCCATCAGCCTAAAATATGTACTCAAAAAAACCCTTTGCAGTGTTGTTGTTTGGTTTTTATCACAGGTGGATTTCTGAGATAATGAGAATGACACATACACACTCACTGGATGTGTCCTATGTAAATGAGGCTCTCTTGTTGTGTTTCCCTGGATTTATAATTATAGGCAGAATCTCTGAATAATTCTGTGGAATACCGATGTACTAGTGGCATCTGAATGACAAATAAAGGCACTTTCTATTTGGAGGAAAGATAAATGGATTGTAACAAACAGGTGGCTTCTTCAAATTTCTAAAGTATATAACAACAGAGGAGATGAAGGAGGCTGTCGCACAAACGCAATCTGATAGAAAACGGTCACACCAGAATAAATTGTGAATGCTTCTTACCTCCTAAACGGTAATGGACTGTCAGCCGATTTGACTTTGAGTCTTCTGACTGTAAGAGTAAGAGTAATTGGATGTAGCAACTGTCAGGGTATCTGATTCGCAGTGTGGTGTGGTGTAGTGACTTAAGATCTTAGCAAGTTAGCAAGTAACACTTTAGATTAGGGAACACACATGAACTGTGAGAATTTTCTCTCAGTAAACTCCTAACTTGCTGCTGATAGTAGTTGTTTGTAGTAGTGATAAGTAGGTACATGGTTAAGGGATCTAGAATATAGGCATGCAGAATAAGCCATATACTTTATTAATAAATGGCCATACCAATTAATATCCATGCTAAAATGCACCAAAGTTGATGGTAACCAGTGTTGCCTTATCTAAATTGTTACCTCCTGTTACTAAACTAGTTTACTAGTTAAGCAGTTTAAATCTAAGCTCATTTAAACTGTTAGTAGTAATAATAATAATTAATGAATTAATTTTTACTGTAAATTATACGATTACTACTTTTTTCTTTTTTTTTTTGCTTCCAAAAATTGTACATTGAACTGAAAATTTAAATGAAATGTTTTGAACAGTTGAATTAACAGTTTTTCTCTGTAGTAAAGGGAATTTACTGTTAACATTACAACCCGTTTACAGATTTTTCTGATTTGGTGCTATGCAAACCTGCAAGATCGAGCAGTCTTTGTAATGTGGTCTTTGAAGGTCAGCTGGTCATCAAAGATTACACCAAGATTTCTGACTGAAGTTGATGAAGTAATTGTAGAAGAACCTATGGTGAAGTCATGCTGTAGAACTGGAGTGGTATGGAAGACACAATCTTTGACAGATGATGTTATTTCATACATGCCGAGATATACACCAGGCATCCTGAGACCCGTGCAGCTACCGCTGGATCATCTGGTTGAAATGAGAGATAGAGTCGTGTGTCATCAGCATAGCATGGTAGGAGATGCTATGTGCCTGTATGATGGGACCCAGTGATGTAGTGTATATGAAGAAGAGGAGGGGTCCAAGAACTGATCTCCCTCCTCCCTAGGCCACCCCGAAAGATCTACCAGTGAAACAGGATTCAAACCATTGAAGTGGAATCCCTGTGATGCTCAGTGATGAGAGGGCGGACTGGAGGATCTAATGTTGACATTGTCAGAAGCAATGTTGGGCAGTAATGCACTATTTATCATTTTTTGATTACTTAACTTGATTACTTTTTAGTAACGGAGTAATTTAACGTGTTATAATTTTGAAAATAGTATAGCTACAAGCCGAGGTCTTTTCATTTTGATTACATAATAATGGCAATATATACATGTCCAAGTCAGAATGCACCTTTGCCCCTTTGTGATGACTGGTTACTGGTTTAAACTTGGCTCAGGTTTTTAAAAGATTTTTGGGTCAGCACACCTTACTAGCTTCAGCAGATTAAGTCAATGTCTGAATAAACTGACAGCTCGGATGCCCAGATTATAAAGAGCTGTAATAGCTGCTAATGGTGGATATTTTGATGAATAGAACATTTAAATATTTTCTATGTTTTAAACTGTGTAATAAAATGTTTTCATAGTTTGTGTTGTCCCTTATCAGTGCAGAATTATCACATATTAAAAAGGATTCATGCCAATATTGTCCGAACTCCACTTTTCAAGGGCATTTCCAAACTTTTGGAGGGCAATATATATATATATATATATATATATATATATATATATATATGTACATATATTTACGTCAGTTTATTCAAAAGCTACCCATGATTTTTCATGAGGCTTTCTTTTTTTAATCGCTCATGTTATTATGGTGGTTATCACTCATGTTAAAGGTACAAATCTGATGAATTATTCTGCAAACCACATCTGCCAATTATTTATCTATTTATTTGTAAAAACAACAGGATTCTTTTGTAGATGAAGATTTGTATTGCATAGCCTGAATTTGCACAGCTCGTTTTTAATGAAGTAAACTTAGCAAGCAGCAGGCATAATGAACGTACTTCTTTTAGCTGTCATAAAAGCAGGGATTTTTGTTTTTGTATGTGTACCAACAATTAGACATTTAAGTGCAATCTTTGATAATTAGCCTGAACGTTTGTCATAACACCACGTTGCTTTGAATTTGTCGCTTTGCCAAGTGTTGACTAAGGACTCCTGAAGTCTGTCTGTTGCTATGGAGACTGTGTGTGTGCAGTTAAAAAAAGAATGACGTATGACCTTCTGAATGTACCTGGCTTTATGTTACTTCCTCCACATAACTTGTTCTTGATAAATGAACACAAAGCAAACAACTTTCACTGAGGATGCTAAAGCACGCAGGAGAGAAGCTCTTCTTGTCTCTGTGGCTCTGATAAAGTGTGCTTTCCTCCAGTGAATGGCTGTCTGCTGCTTTCTCCACAATCATAAAACATGCAGGCGAGGTCAGCTGAGACTACATGGATTAAACCTGCTGAACTGTGTGAATTTATTATGTCCAATTTCATGAATTAATTTGAATAAGAAAAGAGATTCACCGTTGGACATGATCAGACCAAATGCTACAGAACCACTTGAAATATGCGTATTAAACATTGTAATTTTAACCTGATGCCCTGACACGTTATTCACTCAGCAATTATTATCTACGCTGTGTCGTCAACAAATTGCTCTCTTGCAACCCATTCCTCTTCTTTTCCGCTATTGGTCTATTGATCTACCTGCACATACTGCTATTATGAAGAAGTCTAGCAAGTGTAACTTTTAGAAGCATGAGGAATAATTGGTGCCATGGGACACTGAATAGGTGAGTCTGCCGAGAAAAGAAGGAAGAGCTAATTCTTCAAAGGCCCCTTAGGAAAACTTTGGCTAACTTTTCACAGTACAGAAGAAAGCTCAGTGTTTTATGTTCAAGCTATGTCAAGGATGGATGAATTAATAGCTAGGATGTACATGTTTTTAGTCAGACTCTAATAAGATATAGAAATAAATGACAAAATAATAGTAGAAATAGATATGTAATATTATATTTCATTGTTTGTTTAATTTATTGAATTGATATATTTTATATACACTGCTGTTCAAAGGTTTGGGATCCAGAATTTTTATGTTTTTTGAAAGTAGTCTTTTAAGCTTATCAAGGCTGTATTTATATGATCAAAAAACAAACAAACAAACAAACAAACAAACAAAAACACACACACACACAGAAAACCCCCACGTAATATTGCAATTTCTAGTATTGGTTTCCTTTTTTAATATACTTTCAAATATAATTTATTCCTTTGACACGCAGCTGAATATTTATCAGCCTTTACTCCAGTCTTCAGTTTCAAAATTCATTCTAATATGTGTTGAAACTGTTGTGCTGCTTTATATACATTTATTGGAACATGTGATATTTTTTCCTTTGATTCTTTGATGAATAAAAAATGAAAAAGAACAGCATTTATTCCAAATATAAATCTTTGTCTTTTGTATCAATCTTTTTATCAATTTAATGCATTCTTGCTGAATAAAAATATTAACTTCTTAGAAAAAATGTACCCTATATTGCAACACAAAATTTCTATTTTGAATAAACACTGTTCTTTTTAACATTTTATTTGTTGAAGAATCCTGAAAAAAAAAGTATTACAGGTCCCAAAAAAATATTAAGCAGCACAACTGTTTGCAGGAATATAAATCAGCATTTTAGAATGATTTCTGGACAATCAAGTGACATTGATGACTGGAGTAATCATGCTAAAAAAAAGCTTTGCTTCACAGGAATTAATTATTTTTTAAAGTATAATAAAATAGAAACCTGTTATTTTAAATTGGAATAATATTTCTCAAAATTATAGTATTATTCTATATTTTTGATAAAATGCATACAACATGAGCAAGAAACTTAATATCAAGTATTTATTAGAATAATACATGTATATTTTATATATTTGTATAAAAAAATGTTCCTTTGTGTTTAAGAAAACAGGAAAAGTTTGCTTGGCCCTTGGGTCAAGTAATTTCAGCTGTTTTCCGCCATCTTTGCAGTACTTCATTTAGAAATGAGTTCAACATGAATTCTTGGTAAATGTGGACACTTAAAACAGCAGTTGCCTCTGATTTTTTATTTTTTTTTACACTTCTCCCCTGGAAGAATCTCTAGAGAGTACATGTTTCAATTACAGCATGTAGGACACCGCTGGACCATGAGAGGCTATTTATAATTCATTACCTTTTCCTTCATTACCAATGTAATGATGCCTGTCACTTATCAGCATTAGACCAGGCTCTTTCTAACCAAACTGATGCTCGGGATAGAACCTTAACAACCTGCTGGATGACAAATGAGTGTAATAAAGTCAGCATTTAATCCTAAATTAGCACATGTTCCAAATGATGGTTTTATACTACAGTTACATTAAGGGGCAAAACACGTCCTATGCTAAAGTCATCCGTCGATAATTGAAAATTGTGTGCAAAAAAATTAAAACTCAAGCCAAAAACAGCAATGTGTTTCAACACTAAATTATTATAGTGTTCCAGAAAAAGCTTTCTTTTTTATCTCCTTGCATGGCTTTATCAGTTACTTATGTGTGCAAACTGAAGTCATACAGGGAAGCTTAACATTAGTGACTGAAAAATGGATCAGTTAAACAGATGGCAGCACATTTTAATTACTATAGTTCTAAAAAGTTCAGTTTTTGCAAAAGGTTTGCTGTAGCAAATAATAAACTTCTAAGGGAAATTTACAGACTTTTGATAGACTTTTAAAAAAGTTTATTATAATTATTATTATTTTTTTAATTTAATTACTTATTGTACATTTATATAAAACATTAAACATTTCTCACACTTCTGTACAAATCTGTAAGGAATAATTCACCCAAAAATGAATAATAATAATAATAATAATAATAATGCTGTCATAAACCAGACCTCTGTGGCTCTCTCCAACCGTCATCAGCGGGAACCTTCCCCTGAGCATTAGTTCCTACCCAGACTCGTTTCACCCGAACACCCCTCTGACTTCCGCCACCGTTGGCGCTCTTTTCTGCCGCTATTTAAGCTCCCGCTTCACAGAAGCAGACGCAAAGTTTTGTTCTTGCAACATCACCAAGCGTTTCT
>JAUMHE010000043.1:15620049-15633057 GCA_032359235.1 Enteromius mattozi | reverse complement strand
AACACCTCTACCAACAGCAACCTAGTTTTCCCAGGAGGTCTCCCATCCAGGTACTGACCAGGCTCAACCCTGCTTAGTTTCAGTGGGCAACCAGGCTTGGGCTGCAGGGTGATATGGCTGTGGCTCTGTGGATCTGGAGTCTCTGGTGGCCATGGCGAGTCTGGGGCCTTGGGAGGCCATGGCGGGTCTGGAGTCTCGGGAGACCATGGCGGATCTGGAGTCTCTGGTGGCCATGGCGGGTCTGGAGTCTCGGGAGGCCATGGCAGATCTGGAGTCTCTGGTGGCCATGGCAGATCTGGGGCCTTGGGAGGCCATGGCGGGTATGAAGTCTCTGGTGGCCATGGCGGGCCTGGGGCCTTGGGAGCCACAGGGGTCCAATCCCAAACTCCCCTCCCACCCACCTTTTCCACGACCATGGCTATACTGCCCCCCCCAAAAAATTTTTTCTTGGGGAGTCTCACCGTCTCAAGGTGCCATGATCTGTGTGGGTGCTCAGTGTTGGTGTCGTCTGGTGGGGACTTAGGAGGGGAAGACTCCTGCAGTGTGAGCTCAGGAGGGCGCTTGGGAGGCGCAGACTCAGGGACTGGATTCGGGATTGGCTCACCTGGCCGTAAATCAGGAACTGGACTCGGGATCGGTTCTCCTGGCCGTACATCAGGAACTGGATTCAGGGTCGGCACTCCTGGCCGTAATTCAGGAACAAGGCTTGAAAATTGTGAGCTGGAATCCGCGGGGAACTGGACTGGATCTCCCTGCCATAGATCCAGAACGTGGCTTGAAAGCAGCGAACTGGAATTCGCGGGGAACTGGCACGCTTCTTCTGGCCGCATATCGTGAACGGGGTTAGGGAACGGTTCTCCTGGGCGTAATTGCGGAGTGGAATCCGTGGGGAATTGGATCAGAGGTTGCGGCTCAGTTTCTGTGGAGCTTGTCAGTGATGCAGCTTTCCGTGAATGTTTAATTTAGGAATTTAATGTTAAATTTAGGAATTCAGCTACAGGTCTAAAACACTCTTCGTGACGAATGGAACAAAATAAATCATTGTCTTTTAGTCCCATCCGGAAGTTGATATTAAGAATTGAGTCACTCCAGCTCACCAGATGTAATACACTCAGAAACTCCTCCATGTACTGCTCCAAAGACATCTCTCCTTGCTCAAGATCATATAGGAACTCCTCAGCCCAGGTCATCTCCAGAAGTGGCTCCATCTTGCTGTATATATGTCAGTCGTTCTGTTACGGTTGCCGTGCAGGTGAAGATCGATGGAGCCATTAAGTAATATAATCGCCTTTAATGAAGCAACACACGATGAAAAACAGGAAAACCAAACTCAATGTAACATAATCAACGACTGACCCTTGAACTAAGAAAACACAGACATATTATACAAAGCATAACGAGGAGAGAACTCAAAACACCTGGGGAAGACAGCTGGGAGCAAATTAACTAATAATGACATTGAACAGGAAATACCAAATAAGGACATAACATGAAAACGAAACCAAACCAGACAGAACGTAACACATACATTGGTTGACCAAACCTTAATTACATATCTAAATAATTTGCAACACTTTTCCATTTTTGCAAAAAAAAAATTCATCTTCATTTGTAGATATGCAGTAATTTTTTCCATTTTATAAACCTGTTTTAGTCTCTGAGTCCACTGAGCCAAACCTTCTTCTTTCCAATGTACTGTTATAATTTTTGTTTTTAGCTATTAGTAATTAGCTATTAGTATGCTTTACTATTATAACGATCTCATTGGTTTACATTACAAGCTATCAGAATTTCATCTTTCATTTTGGCCATTTAAACATCAGCAAATGCAGTGCACTGACTTGCATATTTTTGAAAAAAATGAATAAAATTGAGTCATACTATATGAATCATAATAGCTTAATATATCAAATGTAATGCTCAACAAAAAAACATTATTTTTCTGCCAAAAAAATAAATATAGTTTTTACAGGGTATAATGTTTATGAATATGTCTAGAAAAAGAGTCTATTGATGGCTTGTGCCACTTTAAGATTCAGCATCTTGACATTTGCAATTTGAACTTCCCAGCTGGTGGGTGCGTTGCGAAATAACACAATTAACCAAATTATGGGTTGCATGCAGTAAGACTGATTAGCTTTGAGTGTAACCTGAAGTGAACCTGATTAAAACGTCCAGCGCTATAGGCTTCTGAACGAGGGATATTTCTGGCAGATATGAAGATCTCTCCCATCCAATCCGACTCTGATTCCTCATAGGGAAGTCAAATTAAGGTTGACTGATATTAGAGGAAGCTCTAGTTCTTCCCAATTTCTGACTCTCTACAAAAACAAGAGCATTTTAACAAGCAGTTGCAGAGTAATAATCATGCTGTTTATGGAGACTAACTAAAGCTGGTGCAATTATTAAATTTGATGTTATTTATATATTTTGATGGTGGGAATTTCCATGTTCACTTGGTATAAGAAATGAAGAACCTTTCTGATGGTGGAAAGGAAGCTTTTGCCACTTTGCCACAAATGTGCAGAATTTGTTTGCTTTGTGTGATCCTTTTCTCTCTCCGCCTTCCTCTCTCCTGCTCTTGCTCCCTCTCTGTCTCTGTCTCTGTCTTGCTTTCTCTTCTTTGATTTCCCATGAGCCTGAGAAACAGACTCAAAGTGACAGTCTGTTGCAGACTCTTCAACTGTCTCAGCAGGGATTACCTGGGGATACGGATGCATGCAATATTTTAAAATATTTGTTTTATGCAGTGCTCTCAGTGTCCTTGAATTTTCAGGGTATTTGCAGAATTGTGGTATTTGTGGAATTGTGCTAAATAGATCTTAAAACAGTTATTATAAAAGCAGAAGAGTGGAAAGGTTCTATCACAATATCTTATTGGGGGAAAAATTGTAAAAGCAAAACCTGAGAAAAACAGCACATTATATGCGCAATAGTTTTACTTAGGTTTATTGTTTATTACTTTTGTTAATTTCTTGTAATATTTGAGTAAAATATTTCTGTACCCAGGAACAGGCAAAAACATTTATTTTGGCTCTAATCTATTTATTCTAATATTTAGCACTCTTATTTTAGTATCAATGAGATGCTATTATTTTTTTTTAATAGTTTAAATTCATTTTTCTTTTTATATTTTACATTTTACTTTAATTAGTTACAGTAATTTTGTTATTTGTTTGCTTTTTAAATTTTTATAAAAAAAATGTTGTCTAAGTATTTTTTTTTATTTATTAATTTTTATTTCAGTTTTAGTAATTTAGTACATCTAGATAAACAATTTTTTGTGTGTGAACATTTTTATGCATTTTATTTCCTTTTATTTATTTTATTTCAAGCAACAACTTTTTTAATAATAATAAAAAAACACTAATGTTTAGTAGTTTCTGTGAAATGTCTTAAAGATGTGAGAGGAACCGTCATTTTAACTTCTGATTTTTTTTTATATTTGTTTTAGCTAAGCAATTATTTTAAATTCAGTTTAGTTTTAATTCCATGTATTATTTTGATACATCATTTGTTTTATTTATTTATTTATTTTTTAATTCATGCAAAAGAGTCTTATCTCCTATGAAAGGCTTTAAGCTATTTAAGCTACATCGTAAAATTGTATGCAGTAAAATTTGCATTGTGTAGATGCCATTGAGATTTAATTTATATCCATTAAGTCCACTTTTAAGTATCAGCAACCTTGTTGGCATCACACATCATTTTGCCAAATGCAGGTGGGATGTCTTCTCCCACGCACAGATTAGATTATTAATATTATAATTATTATTATTGTAATTATTTTAAATATATATCATTATTTGTAGTTCAACAACAGTTTTAGTGTTATTTCGCTTTAGTTTTAGTTTAGCAGATTAAAATACAATGTCCTCTCATGGACACACACACACATACATTTCATTGGGCTCTGAGCAGCACAGAAGGAATTGAGTGGCAGAAAGGGGGTGGAGGGGGAGCAGAGATCCATCTGTTTCTAAAGCAGGTAAAGGCACATTAAAGTGCTGACGGAGTGTGTGAAGAGCTCCGCTGTTGAATAATTCATGATCACCGTGCGAAGGACAAGATTCTCACTCATGAAGTGGCGTCACGGCCCCTCTCTGACAATTTGTCCTCCACACTCCCATTTACAGGTGCAGAACAGCAGTGGTTCAATCTTTATTATGGCTCAGAAGTGCATAGCAATAACAGCCTGTTGCACCTCTACAGGTCTCCACATCCATCAGAGAGCGCCTGCTTACACTAACTTCAGCCATTACCGATGAAGAATCTCTGCAATTAAAAACGCTGATTAGTTTTGAGATTGTTCATAATTTATGACCATAATAAGCCTGGAATGTAGCTTGCGTGGCTTTTATGGGAATATTCTGGGTTCTGTGACATTCCTGTTGATTACCACAGCATTTGACTTTTCTTTATCACTCTTTTTGAATTACAGCCGCAATTTAAAAAGACAAGACTAGTGTGATACAAATCAAGCCCATGTACAGTTCCATGTTAGAATCATGTTCACATCAAAAACAATAACTGTAATAAACTATTTTAGCTATATTAACAACCTGGTTTTATAAAAATATGTACCTCTGTGTCCTTTTTCACTTGGCGTTTCTCCGCAGTTTCAATGTCCACTGAGTGACGCTAAAACATAGGTTCCATACTTGAACCCCGGTACATTTTATCAGATACAAAGTTTGATCTGAAAAATGTATTAATAAATGTTGAGACTAACATTAGCTAACATTAGGCCTAATTAATGCCGCTGAAGTATTGTTAATTGTTAGTTAATGTTAATAAATTACACCCTTATTTTAAAGTGTTACCAGAAAGGTTATTTAAATGTTATAGCTGTCATCATAATTGTCATTTTTGCTACCTGGACTCATGGAATAAACATACCTTTGGTGCACTTTTTAGCGAGACATGAAATACGTACCAACAAGTACATATCACTGCAGTTTCCAAAAGAAATGAACACTAAAGGCACTCTGACACCTTTTATTCCTTTTCACACAAATTTACAGAGTTTCGATTAATAAACCATAATTCTCACACAATTACTTCAAAACAATATTGATATGCTGGGAGATTTGAAAACTGATGCTTTTGAATGTTAGCATCACACATATCCAGCTTCATAGGGTTTTCATTGATGGTAGGTTTGTTTTGGTAGCTCACGGAGTAGAGAGATGTACTTGAGAGGCAAGGAGCACGGATTTGAACCCAAATTTCAACAAAACAGTTCAAAACTGTGTAAAAGTTAGCTGAAATCCTCGGCGGATCCTCTGCAGTGAATTAGTGCTGTAAGAACCCATCAACACATCTGATAAAATCATGACATTAATCCACAAGTAATCCACACACTACCTCAATTAACATCTTGTGAAGAGAAAAGCAATTTCTGTTAGAATAATCAGAGAATCCAACAAAACTTAATGTAAATTAGTATATTGCTAATTTCACCCCTTTCATTATAGCACTGATATCCACCACCTTCATGAGAGAGAAAGACTGGCTTTAAGAGAGACACAGAGGCAGAAAGCAAGAGAGCCGGCAGCCCCGGATGATCCCTACTTTTCACAGAAGGTTTAATACCATTGTGATCTCTTGACTTTAGAAGTAAAATCAATCCCTGCTGCTTCTGCACTTATCAATGTTCTTTTCAACGTAGCAATTGAAAAAGAAATCCAATACTCTTTCTTCAATTGAGCTATTAATACCCAGCTGGATATCTCAATGGCAGTGACTACACCCATTAAGTTGTATTAGATGGCTGAGGTCATTCTCATTTTAGTCCAAAACCACCTTCTAGCCTGCATCCAATCAAGGGCCAAAGAAATGTGTTCCATCACATTCTCTTTTCATTGTCTTTCTCTTTTTGTCTTTACCTCTCTTTCTTTGCTAACAAATGATTGTCCGCTCACTTCAGCATTTGATGTAGAAAAGGCATTTTTCTTCATTTTAACCCTTTATCCTTCAGACATAATATTTCAATTTCAGTTAAATGTCATTAATCAATTTAGCAGTAAATGTCGGGAGTTTTCATAGGATGCTTGGCATGGGCCACTTAGGTACATTTTTATGAGAAGATCTTCCATGTCATCTTTGTTGTCTGTTTCCTAGTGAAGATTTGGGATATTGGCTGGATATTAAAATATATCTGTGTTCTCTCTTCCTCCCTTCCTCTTTTTTTCCCCTCTCTGAGCTCACTACCCAACCCCTCTTTCTTATTCTCATTAGCATAACTCTTGGTTTATTAATTTTAATACCTGCTCATTTTTTGTTCTTAATAAAGGTTGAGGTAAGCACAGGATGAATGGCACATTTCAACTCCTTTCCCTCAAGCATGAAATTGCTTTTAGTCTTCAAGTCCATTTCTGAGTGCATAAAACAGATTCTTCACTGTCCATCTAAACTTTTCAGGAATGACTTTTTTTAAATGATTGTTAGCGGTTGGAATAAACACAGATTATTGCCAGTACAGTAAAGAAAAAATTAGAAATTATCGTTATTGTTGTAAAGTATATATTTAAAAAGACGTTAAGATGTCCACATCAGAAGAAATTCACAAAAGTGATTTTATGTCCATAGAAAGCACTTTAAATGTAAGTAAAGTACAACGCAAAGTAAAACACAGATAAATAAAATTAATTAGTATTTGATATTAGTATAATTTTACACTTATTATTTTTTGGTTAAACCCTTTTGTGTCATTGACCCTTATATATATTTATATATATGTGTGTTTATTTATTTATTATAATCCAATTTTCAGTGTCACATGATACTTCAGGAATCATTATTATATGCTTGGTGCTCAAGATATCTTCTTATTGTTATCACTTATTTAACACTTATTGTCATGTTAAAAACAGGCATTCTGTTTAATATTCTTTTGAAAAAAACCTTTTTTTATTATTTCTTTTTATATTTCTTTAGGATTCATTGATGAATATAAAGTTCAAAAGAACAGCATTTATTTGAAATCTTTTATTTTTTTATTATCCATTTTATGCATCCTTGCTTGAATCACAATGTTACTTTAAACAACAACAGCAGAATCTTACTGACCCAAACTTTGAACCACAGTGTTTGTTTATTATTGTTTGACAGTTCAGTCTAATTGCTTTGATGCTGCTTCTGAAAATGTGCAGCGATAGTTTATTACTGTATGAAATTGTTTTACAAATGGATAACTTAAGCATTTACAGCTCATAAAATATTGTGATATGCATCTTAAAATACTTAATTTAATAACTTACAAAGCAGAATCCAGTGCCTGTAAGGTAAAGTAAAGTAAGGTAAGTTTAGGATTGTGTGGTGATTTGTTTTTGTCCCTTGTCAATATTTTGTCAGCGTTGTGGCTTTTAAGCTTTGAAACACGGAGGCATCCAAAAGTGGGACAGGCCATCAGTTGTCAATATGCGGCGAGTTGAAATGAAGGTCAAGGGTACAGAAATGTTTTTCCCAGACTGCATTTGGCCGTCCTAAAATCACATTCCCTTCGGTGCGAGCGTGTGGAATGAAGCGGTCTCTCGTGCATCAGCAAACGCATCCTCACACACATGGATTCCAGACAAACACTGCGGTTTTAACAGGTGTGCAGAGACACACACTCAAACACACACATGCTAAACATCATAAGACAGGAGCCAGAGGATTTTCTTCACCCCACAAATGTGTTGCCAGTATGCCAGATGGCCCCTGTATGTGCAGAAAACAGGTTCCCCCTCCCTTACTGTGAGCAGAATATAAAAAGCACCAACAGCCATCAATCACCAACCCAGAGTACCATCTCCTCTAAACTCGTCTGCTTTTCCCTCCAATCATGTCACTTACGTTTCATCTTCTGTAGATGAACAAAGACTATTGGTTGTTTTTTGAAGCTTAGTCGAAATTAGTTGGTGCTCTCAAATCACATCAAAAACTCTCATATCAGTGATTGTTCTAAACCGATGGAGGAACATTTGATCCCGCTCAGACTGCTGAATTCTGCATCACATACAGCAAACATAACCAGAGCCGTTCCCCCTTTGATGTGTCTGCATTTGAAAGCAGAAGCGTTTGAGCTAGATGCAGGCCCGGCGTGAATGGACTAGTGCTTATGTCTTCTAGCATATCCTGACTGAGCGTGAGAAACCTGTCTTTAAAAGGCCTGGTGTCGGCTTGCCTTTCTTTTATCCAATTACAGTTGTGATTACCTTTAGAAGATGGAGGCTTTGCTGCCTGTGTGGGGTCTCTGCAGAAATGCTAAGGATATAAAGTGCTCAGAGACATTACACATGCACTCTTGTATGGAAATGTAAGCCTACAGAGCAACCCTCCCCCCCAACATAACTATGATATCATGATATCATGTGTTTGACAGATTGTGCAGGGCATAATAACCGCCTGTTTGCTCATGACGCAGAAGGAGCCTTTGTCTGAATATAACAACATGGTGTTTCTCATGTGTAAGAGTTTGCTTCTTATATGAGCTAGGGGAAATTATATGCAAGATGTGATCGTATACCTGAACTCTTTTTTTCATTATTAATGTGGTCTATATAGGTGTTGCATTTTAATGATGGATTTTCATATTTAAATATTGAAAGTCTGGGATAAAGGCTAAACTTACACTGTAGGTAATTGGAATTTGTAGCAAGTGGCGAAGGTATGTGTAAGACCTTCTTATTACAAAGAGGAGAAAAAAAGTTGAAATTTGGGACATAAAAGTGTGTGTGTGTGTTAAAGCTCACCAAGGCTGTGTTTATTTGATCAAAAATACAGGAAAGCAATAATATTATGAAATACAGGTGCATCTCAATAAATTAGAATGTCGTGGAAAAGTTCATTTATTTCAGTAATTCAACACAAATTGTGAAACTCATGTATTAAATACATTTAGGGTAAGTCTTTGGTTCTTTTAATTGTGATGATTTAGACATTTAACAAAAACCCACCAAATCTCAACAAATTAGAATATGGTGTCATGCCAATCACCTAATCAACTCAAAACACCTGCACAGGTTTCCTGAGCCTTCTGTTTGGTTCACTAGGCTACACAATCATGGGGAAGACTGCTGATCTGACAGTTTTCCAGAAGACAATCATTGACACCCTTTACAAGGAGGGTAAGCCACAAACATTCATTGTCAAAGAATCTGGCTGTTCACAGAGTGCTGTATCCAAGCATGTTAACAGAAAGTTGAGTGGAAAAAAAAAGTTTGGAAGAAAAAGATGCACAACCAACCAAAAGAACCGCAGCCTTATGAGGATTGTCAAGCAACAACGTCAGAGGCATCTTACCTGGGTTAAGGAGAAGAAGAACTGGACTGTTGCCCAGTGGTCTAAAGTCCTCTTTTCAGATGAGAGCAAGTTTTGTATTTCATTTGGAAACCAAGGTCCTAGAGTCTGGAGGAAGGGTGAAGAAGCTCATACCCCAAGTTGCATGAAGTTGTTACGTTTCCACAATATGTGATGATTTGGGGCGCAATGTCATCTGCTGGTGTTGGTCCATTGTGTTTTTTGAAAACTAACATCACCGCACCCGTTTACCAAGAAATTTTGGAGCACTTTATGCTTTTTTCTGCTGGCCAGCTTTTTAAAGATACTGTTTTCATTTTCGAGCAGGATTTGGCACCTGCCCACACTGCCAAATTAACCAAAAGTTGGTTAAATGACCATGGTTTTGGTGTGCTTGTCTGGCCAGCAAACTCACCAGACCTGAACCCCATAGAGAGTCTATGGGGTATTGTCAAGAGGAAAATGAGAAACAAGAGAGCTAAAAAAGCAGAGGAGCTGAAGGGCACTGTCAAAGAAACCTGGGCTTCCATACCACCTCAGCAGTGCCACAAACTGATCACCTATGCCATGCTGAATTGAGGCAGTAATTAAAGCAAAAGGAGCCCCTACCAAGTATTGAGTACATATACATTAAATAAACATACTTTCCAGAATGCCAACAATTCACTAAAAATGTCTTCTAATTTGTTGAGATTGGTGGGTTTTTGTTAAATGTGAACCTAAATCACAATTAAAAGAACCAAAGACTTAAACTACTTTTCCACGACATTCTAATTTATTGAGATGCACCTGTGTGCAACCATTTTACTACATGTAAAATGCTATTGTGCTGCTGAATATTTTTTGGAAGCCTCAACACATTTTTTTGTGTATAGAAAAAGTCTAGAATGTTCAGAACAATGACATTTATTTTAAATAGTTTTCTTTTATCCCTGTTTTTATACTTTCATGAATATTTCCATCACACCTAACATTATGTAAATAGTGTTTGATAAAATTCTGTGGTGGAAATGATGGTAATAGATATGAATTTTAAACATTTTTCAAATACTGTGGCAGACGTCCTGATGCAAATTTCATTTGATGCAACATTTTATCTGTGTTAATTACACATAATATTTTCACACTTTTTTTCAGAATTACTGCTTGATTGTGAAAAAGCACACAACAAAATATCTTTTCTTTCTCCAAACATCACATTTTTTAACCAAGTTCAATAATTTGCTATATTTTACTTTATTTAAAACTACTTTAAACGGCCTTTTCCCAAGATGTAATGTAATAGCAGTTGCTTTGGAGAAGTCATATCTTCTTAAATTAATTTTCACAGTGTCGTTATTTGAGAAATTAATATTACATTATGTTATATAATGTCTGTATATAACAGAGAGAATGAGAAACAACAAAAGAAGATGAGAAAAAATGATTATTAGATCACAGTAGGAATGACATCACCTCCTCCTATTCCACAGAAATCTTTCATCCTTTTTCATTACCTTTATTTCCTGATTGTGTGTTGAATTCACTAGACCATTAGAGCATTCATGCCTTTCTGACAGCTGATGGACATCGTACAAATGTAAAAAATCGTAAAAATGAAAATTCAGTCATTAATTACTTACCCTCATGTCATCACAAACACAAAGATCTTTGTTCAACACAAATTAAGATTCCGCATAGAGAGCAATGCAACATTCAAGAACATGGTAGTTACATTTCTGTATATGAAGGGTCACCCAGAAAGCTCATGGATTTCATCCAAAATATCTTTTATCCAAAATAATTTGTGTTGTGAAGATGAACGAAGGTCTTACGGGTTTGCAATGGCATTAAGGTGCTCAATTAATGACAGAATTATTATTTTTGGATGAACTGTCCCTGTAAGGCACTATTTAATACTACAATTAATGTGTTAACATTGACAGTTCCAACAAGAAAAAGTGGACTTTAAATACCCAGATGGTACACTTATTTAAACAAAAACAAATGTGAAATGTTGGATACTTTATGCACTCTACTATCACAATTTTTATTATATAGTGGAAGGAGAAAGGCTATCAGACACAGATGATGACAAAATAACCTTATAAAAATCATACAGAAGATGGCACAGTGCATAGTGCATGTTTTAAGTGCACAGTGTATACTGTAATGATACCAAGGAGGTCTAAGCTATCCATTAGAATTCACATTCATCTCAATGGTAGTAACAAGAGTGCTTGAGGCTTTTCTTTTCTTGGAAAAGCATGTAATATTAGAATAGCACAGTCCAGGTTTTGTCTCTTTAATGAGGTAGCACTTCCTACTCCAGGCCAAAAGGTATTTGCTGATTCAGTCACTCCACTCAAAACTAATTGGCCACCCATTCAAAGTGGCCATGTGGCCAGATTTTAGGGAAAGTTCTAATGAGTGAAGGTTAAATACATGCCCACTCTTTTTTCTGGTTTGTGAAAACATGCATTTTCACATGGCTTCTTTCTTACTGTCTTTTTCTCCGGTGTGATTGATTCAGAGCAGGTCTGGGATCAGTAATTGCTGGTGTCATGGTGCCGGGCAGTTAAAAGTTCTCTGTTCGTATGAAAATGAGACAAAGAGGTTTATGTAACCCTGTTAACCTGCCTGAGCTGAGAGCTTTTTAATGTGTGCTTCAGGAAGCTGTAATGCAGGTCTGTTACACAGCAGGTTTAAAGGAGATGAAAATGGACCTTTTGTCAAGGTGACAAAACACGCCAAACCTGAATAAACTCTAAATTTGATTGGATGAGAGTTGTACAATTAACCTTATAAAAATAATTAACCTTTTTTAAAAAGTTGGTTTAGCCTAAAATGAACATTCCGTCATATTTCCTGACCTTCAAGTCATTCCAGACAATAGATTATGTCAAGCTCCAATAAAATATATTTATATATTTTAGGCACTTTTATTGGTTTATGGTCATTTTTGAAGCTCAGCAGCATAATCCCTTAATTTTTAACAGAAGTAGCACCAGACCATTTCCTATGTTATTGTAATATTTATTATTAAATCTCAAAATAAAAAAAAGAATGCAAGGTAAAGATTCTATCCGTTGGTTGTTAGAAACAAGTTTGAGTCTGCAGTCGATTAAAAAAAGGGGGTAGGATTTAAGAAGTCTATATATTTGGAGAAGTGTGGATTACACCACCAGGGAGAAGTTTGTCATTTTACCAGAAGGTCAAGTTAGGACATTTTGATTAACAGTTATGATGTCAAAACATTTGCATAGATATGCATTGAGGAATTGTTGATAAGATGCATTTAGAAAGTAGAGTGAATTTCCATTTCAGGTTGACTTTAAAGAGCAACTTGACCACTTTGCCTCAGTTGCAACCTAGGCTTATTGGAAATACTTGCCTCCACATACATTTCTGCAAAACTGAAAAAACGTACCTATGTACAAATGAGGCACTAGAGGCAGCAAAACTCCCACAGCTTTTATTCCTTTTCACACAAAAGTATGATTTGCAGGTACATTTTTGATTAATAAAGGCTAATTTTCACACAATTAGTTGCAGAATGTTATATGGCGGCAAAACTATGCCATTAATAAGCGAGCGCACCGCTGATGCTGGCGTGCGCGCTAATTCATTTCCGCGAGAGGAAACCAGATCTACATGCGAAGAAACTGGGCAAAGTTTGGTTTTTCAGCAAAAGTGAATGGTTTTGAGTGTAGAGCTTCATTTTGACCTGAAAATAGGATGTTT
>JAUMHE010000043.1:15576509-15599092 GCA_032359235.1 Enteromius mattozi | reverse complement strand
TACACTGACCCTACACCTAAACCTACCCCTTACAGGAAACTGTGTGCATGTTTAGATTTTCAAAAAAACACCATTTAGTAGCCTTTTGAATTACGGGGACACTGAAAATGTTCTCATAAACCACCTTCATATTGTAATGCCTATGTCATACCCATGTCATTATACAAATGTGTGTCCTCACAAACCACATAAACATGCACACACACACACATATAGTATGTAAACAAAAACGTTATTTTGAATGTGATTAATCACAATTAATAGCTGGACAATACATTTTAGAATATATAAAAAATGCATAATATTTAACAGTATTACCTTTTCCTCAAATAAATGTAGCCTTTTTTTTTTTTTAAGGAACAAATATAAATCTAACCAATCCCAAACATTTGAAAAGTAGTGTAATTAAATACAGAAATTAAACAAACAAAGCAATATAAATAAAACCCTTTTTCTGATTCTTCTTCTGTTTCACATTTTAATACATATGCATGAAAAATACTCATTCAGTACTCAGTATTCAGTACTGAACCTTTAATTATAGTCATGAATCAGTTCAATGGTTTGTTTTAAAGAAAACCTACTGAAATCATTACAGTGTTGCTTACTTTTATATTGCCAGCAAATTCATATTAAAAAATCCATATAATGAATATTTGATATAGCTCCATGAAGCTCTTTGGTAGCTAAAAGATCAATGCAATAAAATATACAAACAACGTGCCAAACAAAGTTACGCTGTTATTCTGGTTACAATTTGTCTCTGCACTTGGATATGTTAGTTTCATAATGCAAATTTCTCTTATCTGCATAGACTCATCTACATAGCTATATTTTTGTGTTGTTGCACCAGGCTTAATACCCTGTTGACTTTCAGGGGAGCTCACGGTAAGATTCTCCTGCATTCAGCAGGAATATTTGCCTCAGCTAAAGTGCCTTTTCCCACTCAGCTCTTTCAGAGGGAATTAGTGGTACATACATATTTCTTGATGTGAAGGTAATGACTCACTCTAAGGCCGACAGAACGCTTGGTTGACCTCAGGTACACAAACACAGACACACACAACCTTGGCCTGAACGTAAGCACTGGTGTCTAACAGAACTTTCTCTGTTGTCTGGTTCACCTCTAGCTCAGCAAACAAGCTATGTCTAAACATTGCCCGTGTGTATTTTAAAACATGGAATGCATATTTTTTTAGTCATCATTGTCTTTTTTATTAAATTTACACATGGTATAATATTTACACTGATAAAAAAAGTCTAAAAATCTACTTGTCACGGTCTTTAATATGCATATTGTAGGTATACATTCCTAATTTACTAATTATTAATAGGTAGTAAGGTAGTTGTTAAGTTTAGGTATTGGATTAGGAATGTAGAATAAGGCATTATGTGCTTAATTACTACTAATAAATGGTAAATATTCTAGTATTATACATGCTAATAAGTGATAGTTAGAGACCCTAAAATGAAGTGTTACCAGTATTCTGTAAAATATATATATATATTATAAAGTCTTGATTGCTTCTCAAGTAAATGCTATGTTGTTTTAAAGATCTGAAAATAGTTTGAACACTATTAACAAGATATTAATAGTAATTTATAGATTTTAAAAGTAGTATTTCTGTAGAAAGGGTTGGTTTTAAATGGTTGCTGATAGTTTGATGTGCCAGCGTATGACCGCATTAGATGCTCAGGTTGATTTTTAAGTGTGGAATATATGGCAGACAGTCTGTCTGATGTGAGAGAGTTCTCTCCACCCCTGCAGCTTCACAGAGACTTTCTGAGGGAGATCTTTGTGCTTTTTTGATGTTTCTTGGTTTCCTGTGCCCTGCTTTTACCACCCTGAGACACTGAGGGGAAAAAATGGCTAGAGTGCACAGCAAAGTGAGATCTCACAAGATCTGTACAGATGATTGTTTGGACAGCCAGTCTTTACTTTTCACATCGGATTTCCTTTAAGATTCCCGTATAGTTTCATGTATCATTTACATGTGTGCCAGAATCTATTTTAGGTTGCAGGGGTTTCTTTTTTTGACCCTCAATATCTTTCCAAAACAACATGATGTTATTATTATTATTTTTTTTTTTTTCTGTGAACCATTGCTACTGATTTATTGAGTTGTGAACCGAATCAGTAAATTAATATAATGCTTTGAGTCAGTTCTTTCAACCTAATCTCACGGCAATTCGTACGAATTTGTATGACCTCACTCGCACGAATTCATACGATTTATTCTAAATCGTACGTATTTTACGAGATGCCAATTCATATGAATTTGTACGAATGACTTAAACGTAACCCCGCCCCTAAACCTACCCATCACGTGGTTTTAGACAAATAATACGAAATCGTATGAGTGAGGTCGTACGAATTGGCACAAATTTGGCACCTCGTACGAATATGTACGAATTGATCGTGAGACTCTTGGTTTTTTTCCATGAATCAAACAGATTCATTCACAAAGAGCTCTCTCTTGGACACTGTGGCTGTTAAGTGATGCACTAAATGGTGCTCTCTCAGAAATAAAGGTACAAAAGCTGTCACTGGGGCGGTACTTTTTTCAAAATGTACATGCTTGTACCTAAAGGGCTCATTTTAGTACCTTAAAGATACTTAAAGTGCACATATTTGAACCTAATAGGTACAAAAGTGTGCCTTTTGGCACCGCCTCAGTGACAGCATTTGTACCTTTATTTCTGAGAGTGTGTACAATTTACTTCGAAACAATTTTCACTCAGAAATTGCTGAAGCAGAATTTCGAAGCAGAAAATGCATAGCATTGTACTTTGTAGAATGTACTTCAGTAATCTTTGTTTGATTTAGAACTTCAAAAATATTTTTTTTAGTGCCGATTGGGAACGACAGCAGGTTGAAGTGATTTAATTTTTAGATTAACTTTTTTTAATGTGATGAATAAACAACATACAGTACTGAATATTACTCATGCAGCTTCGCTACAGAAAAAAGAGACACATTTCTCAAAGCCAGATTTTTTACTTATGTAGTGCTCCAGTAAATTTGTTCCTCTCAAAAGAGGAAATGCTGTAAATAAAAAACATTCTTTTTTATGTGACATTTTCAGTGTTGCTTGATTTCTTGAAATTAAAGCCTCAACTGGCAAGAGTTCCTCCCTGTATGCAAACTTTCCATGCACTCGATCTAGCAAACTCTTTTTAAATCAATACAAAAATATTTTGACTGAAACTATTTCCATACTAGTGCAAACATGGGTTACTCCACAGAAACTTGAACTGTGGTTGACGGGAGTAGAGCTCCACATAACCAACCAGTGAACCAAACAAGTCATCTCACCATTAGCATGCTTCTAGGAGGTGTTTAAGATGTTTTGACTCCCTAAAGGGTGGATAGCAGTCCGCTATTCTGACAGTTTCCGAAGGCCTTGACCACAGGTCAACCACAGCGTTTGACCAAAAAGTGTCTTTCTCATCATTAGAAGAAATTTTGACAAGGTCATGGAATCGGGTTTATCTCGGGCTTAAAAAATGGTATGTCGTGTTATGTTGTTTAACAAATGGCAAACAAAAATGTAAAGATAGACTTGTGATTTTTCATTAACACATTGGCATGCATGCCTTTGACTGGGAGTAGACAAGTGCAAAGGGTTAGAAGAGAGAAAAGGTGATATCTACATGGTTTCTCCAAGGAGATCTCACAGTACTTTTCCACAAATAAAGAATCTTTTCATGCAGTGTCAGTGAAATGCCTTGCACTTTAAATAAACAAAGTGACAGATCCTGGGTTTGTGACCGGGTTGTGTCCCTTCCCTCGAGATATACAGGAGGGTCAAAGAGAGGAGAGAAAGAATCCCATTTTCCTGAAGTCTCTGAAGCTGGAGTAGATGAAGTTGCACTGTATATTACTTGTGGAATAATGCATATAAGAAATGGGGGTGTCACAGTCAGCTGGATGTGCCAGCCCAGATCAGGGGATGGCACTCCAGCGCCCAGCGAACTCTCTGTATGTTTACTTCTGTTTTCATGCCCGGACTCATTCCCACGAACTCATGCCCCCGCCCTGCTTGTTTGTTGTCATGGTGTTTCATTGTTGTCTCAGCCCAGTCTTACGTGTATAAATGCCCCGGATGTCTTTGTGTATTCACGGTTTGTTGATATTGATGTTAAAGCTAAAGTGAAAGTGTGTAGCGTGATATTCCTTGTTCCCGTGTTTCCTTTGTGTTCTTTGTTTTTGTGTACTTCTCTGTTTTGGATTACCTGTTGCCGACCTCTGCTTTCTTGACCGCCCGATTGCCTTTGCCTACGCTGTTCCTGTTTAACGGTATTTGACCCTGTCTGTTTGCTTCTTGACCATCCATTAAACATGTTGCACCTGAATCCGAACACCTCCTCGCCTCACAATCGTTACAGGGGGAATATGGTGTTTTATACCACTATACTGCTTTATCTTCTATAAGAGAAACAGATGATTGAATATTTATTTTACTCATTGCTTGCATCTGAAAGTCTTTTGGATCCAGTGAATATGCCAAAGATGAAAACTGGGTTATACTGTGTGTATTTTTTAATTTTTTTAAATGTTTTAAATTTTGGTAGGAACTTACAAATTTCTCGTGCAACTTTTTAACTAAAGCAGTGATTCAGATTCAGAGGTGTGAAGTACACGTACTTCATTAAGTATTATTCTGAGGAATTTGTACTTGACTGCAGTTCCATTAAAATTAAATATTTATAGTATTCTACTTTTCCAAGGCAAAAGTGATAAGACATTCAAAGTACATGTTTTGCAGGTCAATTTTCTCAGTAGTACTATAATTAGACAGACAGACAGATAGATAGATAGATAGATAGATAGATAAATGGTTGTGTGTGATACAATTAAATCCTGATACTATTTTCCTTTACCACAAGTATATGTTTGGCAATATACCATGACATATTAATTAAGTGAGTATTTGACAAAGTATTTAATTCTATTTTGCACTACCTATTTTTGTCATATAGTCATGATAGTGTATCCCCCCTAAATGTAGACTTTCCTCCTTCCTCTGTGGTCTTCTATTTGTTTATTTGTGTTGTTTCTTAGTTTGAATTGATATTGATCCTCATCCAATCGTGTGGCTCCGTTGGGATTAGTTCAGTCAATAGCACTAATTACATCCAGCATTCCAATGCCTGTTCCTCTGCAAATTTGACACTGTCAATAAAAATAGATTCAACTTTTGCTGTTGCATTGGCAACGTTGCAAATGGAAATTACAATAAATATTAATGTGCCTTTGACTTACTCTTTATACATAATTAAGGCACAGACGTCAAAGGGGTGATGGGAATGACCTTGGGTTATTAATGACCTTCATTCATGGATGAATGAGCGACATCATGTTTTTTATTTTTTTTTCAGAACAGCAGAGTCTGGGAGTCTCTTGGGTCTGCCAAAACTGCCTTCCTCCTTGGTTTGGCCAATTAACTGAACTTTTTCCTATTGTATACAGCTGTATCATGGTGAAAGCTTTGGCAGCTCCCTTTGTGTAACAACAGGAGGGAATTATCCGAGCCCAAATATTTCTTTTTCATAAGGATGTTGGTGAAAGTTTACACGGGAGTTCAGTAAACAGACAGGAGAGAAGCTCAGGTCAGCCAAAACCCTCCCTCAGTGCAGTCAGCCAACAGTCTTCCTGAATATCACAGGAAGCAGGAGAACCTCTTACTATTGAAATATATGGGAACACTTAGGAAAGAATAAACATTGAGATAAGATTTTTCCAACCCCCGGCACGGACCTCACAGTAGGATGATTAAACCATTGTGCTTTTCCTTCCCATTGTAACACAGCAAGTTCAATGTTTTCCAGAGGCTTCATTCCAGCAATATTTGAAGTCTTGCCAGTGTTAGATTTGCACATGCTGCTGTTGCCATTTATACAACAGAAAATAAGCAGGAAGCGCAGTGAGGGTTTCTATTCTTCAGGATTCTTCACAAATAAGTTGGTCTGAGTCATCAAAGTGTCAGGTTATTTAGAAATTAAGTTCACATTGGCTTCATAATGGTTCTGATTTAAGAATAGTTCATAATGGATTCAGTAGCTGTTTTAAAACCTCCTCCGAAGAACATAAAGTGGCTGTAATTAGATGCAGCAGACACTGAAACGAACAGCAGTTGCTCACTGGACGAAAGCGAAGTTGATCCCAAAATGAGGGAAATTGGTTTCCAGCATGGTGTTCACAACATACGGGCCTGACTAGCTGAAATATGATGGCCATTACAGATTCATAAAACACTGGCAGTAGCTCTCATCAGCTGTGCCCTGTGAACATCTCAGAAGAGCGTTTCAACCGCCCACCAGCCTGGGACGAGCAGCAGGGCGTAGAAAGAGAAGCCATGTGTTGAACTGAACCTAGCCTTTTCTTCCATGTGAAACTGTAATCTTTAGCTGTTTATCTGTCAAAGAATATATTTTTATGTCATGATATGTCCTCAAATGCAGATTACAATGCATGTGATAAATCACAAAGATGTATGCACAGATACTCAAAATTTGGCTATGATCATTACTATTGTCAAATTACTGTATTACTGATAACTGCAAACGGTAAAAGATGTTCAAATTGTAAAAGTTGCAAATGAAATAAGATAATTATAGTAAACTGAAAAAAATTAAGACATTTCATTTCTTGGGGGAAAAAAAGAAAGGAAAAAAAAACTAAAACTAAAACCAAAATAATTTAAAAATAAATAAATAAAATCATACAAACACACACATGCATGTAATTTATTAGTTGTTAGTAATTTTATTAATGTAATTTAGCAATGTCATTTATTTTTAGTATATATATATACATAAACTACTAAAAATGACAAAAATACACAATACAATTACTAAAACCTTAATATTAGAATGGAAACTAAATGTAAACTGATTCAAAAAAATCTATAAAAACTAAAACAGTATCTCATTCATACTAAAATAACACTAATAATTGGTGTAAATTTTTCAAGAAAAGTCTTTCTTTAAACTTTAATTTGTTAATTGCAGATTCAATATACTATTTTGTCAAACTAAATTAATGCTAAATCCATGCTAAAGCCATTTTTTTTAAATACTCTTAAAAGTATTACAACAATGTTTGAAAAAAAAACCCATTAACTTTAAGTAAGCAAAATTCATGGTTATTAAATATTTCTTAAATTATTTATTATATTATCAGATCTGTTTAACATGTTTAAATCCCTTTCACAGAATTCTAAAGATTTTCTCCAAAAAATGCTGAGAAAAAAATCAATAGATGGTGTCTGGACCCAGGTTATAGGCATTATTCCACACATTTATCTTCTTTTATGAAATACTGTACTAGTATTACTTAGATTTGTGCAATTTGATCCACCTCCATGGAGCTGATGGCAGATGGGTTTGAACGCTTTTCCACTGTCTGTGACGGCATGTGTTCAGAGTTCATTTCTGGGAAGGGCGCTGCAAGAGCACTGGGACGCACCCCAGAGCCATACACACACACACACTGCTGACTCCTGCAGCTTGCGGGTGCTGTCACTGCTATGATGCAAATCATTTGTTTTGGTGAGTTTTTCTGCTCATCAGCACAAAAAACAGACACACTGAACGGAAAGGTAAAACAGGTGCAGGCAGGTTTTGTTGTGCCCCACCACAGCATAAATGCGGGGGGGGACGAACAAGTTAGACTGGAGACTAAAATGATATTTTTGACAAGTTATCAACGCATGAGTCTCACTTGAGCTCTGCTGCTGTAAACAGCTGCAAACATTCAGCTATTACGAAGTGGTTATGGAATATTATAACAGAGCTCTGACACAGGATGCAAAGTTCTTTTTTGGGCTAAATTTGAAGATGTTTTCATTGTTTACATGCAGAATGAATATTCAGATATGCATCTTTATTTACACAGTTCCCATAAATAAAAACATTCCATTGTGAATAATTTATTTTTTTTATATTGGTATTCATTGTAATTTATTTATTTTATTATTCATTCTCATTGTTATTCCCACAAAAATATGTTATCATCTTAAAGTTTGGAGTTGGAAAAAGTTATGTTTAAAAAAATAATAATAATAATAATACAGTCAATTCTGAAAGACATCTCTTATGCTCACGAAGGCAGAATATATTTAATAAAAAAAACATGTAGTAAAACAGTAACTATGTGATGTATAAATGCATTTGAAAATATTTTATTACTTAATAATTTATTCCTGTGATGCAAAGCGGGTTTTTCAGCATCCATTACTCTAGTCTTCAGTGTAACTTGCTGATTAATATTGTATTTTTTTTATTTCTTTAATAAATAGACAGTTTTACTATTGGAGAAAGTTACTTTTAAAGGTAATGCACAATAATAGTGTGTTCCTTTCCTTAAAAAGTGACAAAATGTGTTACTTAGTTACTTTTTATGGAAAGTAATAATTTCGTGTGATTTTTTTCATGAGCACAAATGTTTATCTAAAGTAATTTTTGCTCTTTAGGGTTGAACTGGATCATCGAAGGTCAGCAGCAATGACACTGGTTAATAAAAAGGGACTAAATGCATAAAGGATATTGCGTTATTTAATTATTGCAAGTTCATGTCATATTCTAAGTTTGCATTTCACTGTTTTTATTCATTTTTAGGAACACTGAATCTGTAAATGCATTTTCATATTTAGTCTAAAAGGCCTCCACACTTACTCCTGATATCACTCAACATGAGAACAGGAGAGCTGTCAATCAATAAATGAGAAAAATAACAATTCAAAAAAAGTAACCAAGATATTTTCTTATTACTAAATTGCTTTACTAGTTACTTAAAAAAAGTAATCTGATTACATACAGTAACTCGCATTACTTGTATTACCTCTGGACAGTTCACTGGAAGTTTAACATCGTTTTTTTGAAAAATAAAACTTCTGTAACATTATAATTGTCTTTATTTCATCTTGTGATCAATGTAATGTGTCCTTCCTAAATAATTTTCTTGAAAAAAAAAAAGTACTGACCCCAATAGTAGGTATAGTGTACACAATAATTTGAATAGTAGGTATATATACTTAAAAAAAAGGCTGCTCTTTGCCAGCTCAGTAATTCAGTATAAAATATAATGCTATATAGGAGCCAGACTAATTATACCTACTCTGACCCACTTTACACCCAAGTATACAGATGTAATTGCTGTGTACTGTAAATCCATTTATGCCATCTCTGAACTGCATGAAACAATCAGTGTAAAGAATGCACTGCCACATCAGAAGCACCCCTGTGCCGCCTTTGCAATGTAAATTCGTCATAACACATCTTTCAAATAGCAAATAGTCAAAAGATGGCACTATAAATGCTCCATGAATGATAATATGAACAGTTGCTGCGATAAATTAGGAACAAGCATATACGTGTGTGTGTGTGGAAGCATGAATAACATGTGTCAGTGTATAATTAGTATGCCACAAGGCTGTTTGCAGTTGATCGGATCTTGCAGTTCAGTGCACACTGCAGCTGAATTCTGAGCAGTCCGGATGAACTTTGTCAACCTTCAGCTCAGCCCTTCAGATCAGCACTTTCTTCAGCCCAGATATTCTCTAATTATCATCCACTTACAGTATTTCAATAAATAATTAAAGCATAAGTCATCAATCAAGACTGAAACATTGATAACAAGAGAGGACAAAAATCCAATACGCTCCAAGCCTCGTGACTCAATATCATAAATAAGTTGTGGGTCATAATATTCGCATAAATCATGTCGCAAATATCACAGAGGGTGCTGCGAGCAATGAGAATTTTGTTAATCATAGCGGATGCTGATAATTCGAAGTGTAAAAATGACACAGCCGCTCTCAAAAGCCTGAAAGGCCTCACTCGGTGCCTGTAGGAGCCGAAACGCATTTCACTGGCAGTAAAACTAAAGGAAATGCCTGGCTTTTGGAGAGATTGATAGTTATTGATTTAGCCAGAGGCGGACAGACTTGCTCCTGTGGTTCCTGCTCTATAGCAGCTGCGGTAGCATTGCACATTTTCGGCAAGCGCAGACCACCTGCAGTGCGTTGAAGCCTGGCAGAGAAGCTTTATAAGTCTGTGATCCTAAAATTCCACACGATGCAGCTGTTATATGGATTATGGACACACGCATATGTGCATGAAATCTGCAACTTTTGTCTGGTGATGATTGTTGTTTTTTTTGTCAGTACCTTGGGTGGGTCTTTCTAGATAAGAGCGAATGGATGGTAGCTGCCGTCGCCGGCGGGATTTCGCAATGAGCAGACACCCTGCTAGGCTTCATATGCAGGAACATTCTGATAAGATGAGTGAAATTTAAGCCCTCAAGCCTCTGAAAACAAGCGCCTATGGCCTGCATAGAAAAAGTTCAGCAGAAATTACTTTTCCTCCCCACTGGCTTTATGAGGTTTAACAAACTCATCTGTGCTCGAAACAGGAGGCTGAATTTGATGTCCTCGCCACATTCGAACGAGAGGTTTCACATTCGCTTGAACCGCTTGACAGGGTAATTGAGGGCTCCACATTGATGCAAATGGGTCTATTACGGTGGCATGATAACCTTGTCACGCACTTGCCATCTTAATGAATGGAAACATGTGATGGCTGTCAACAGAGAGCAAAGAAAATATAATTTCAAATCAACGTGAACATGAATATACTTTTATTTAAAAGAATAGTTCAGGAAAAAATGAGTTTTTCATTATTTACTCATGCAGATGGCATCTGAAACCTATATGCTGTTATTTTTACATTCAATTTCAAAAAAGAGAATTTTTGAAAATCTTCATTCAGGCTGTTGTAGAATAAATACTATGGAAGTCAATGGTGACCCAAAACAGTCTGGTTACAAACTTTTTGCAAAATATCTTCCTTCGTGTTGATTTAGTGAATACAATAGTGAATTCAATTATTTTAAATATGTCCAGTTCCTTTAGATTAAATGTAATGCACATGTTATAGACTATTTTTATAGGTCTTTTGGAGCTTGATAGCTATGAAAGTTTGTTTTTGACACAGAATAAAAATTTAAAAAGATAAATGCAAACTTTAATCCCACATCTTAGAATTTTCTAAATAATTGTGAGTTCATATCTCACAATTATGACTTTTTTCTTGCAACCAAATTTGTCAGAAATGTCAGAATTGTTATAAACTTGCATTTTTACTCGCAGTTACCTTTTTATTTTTATTTTTTAATTATTCTTGGTTTATATCGCACAATTCTGACTTTTATTTTTTTTGAAAATTCAAAATGGTGAGTTATAAGAAATAAAACTGTTTATTAAAAATAACTGAATTGTGTCAGAATTGAAAAAAAAAAAATCTGAATTATGAGTTGTAAGAAAAAACAACCAAATAGTGAAATCGAAATGTGGAAATGACCTTTTTTATTATTATTATTATTATTATTATCTCTTTTCTTTTTATTATGTAGCAGAAACAAGTTCCAACAGATGCTCCAAACTGTAGTATATATATATAAAAAAAAATCGGCATGAAGATTCTTCAAAATTTTCAATTTGTGTTTCACAGAAAAAGATGACAGCTTTTAAGTTTGGAACGATGAGTGAATACTGACAGAATTATATTTTTGTTGTGAACTGTTCCTTTAAATATTTTGGTCTTCCATACAGTGGAGCTTGTTTGAGGTTGTGGCTGGAAATGTTTGTACCTGCATAAATTTTGCTCTCCCATGAATTCTAATGCATGCTCCCTAATCAGAGTTTACTTTATATCTTCGGGGGCCGTGTCATTTTGATGATCGCATTACGATGCCGCAACACTCGCTGTGTTTAACGCGTAATCTGTGTTGCCACGTTGGGCAAATCTCCCTGAACTTTCTTACTTACTGGAGGGTAAAAAATGCATCAGCATTGCATCGGTAAATGTGTGATTTATGTGGTAACAGAGATGCAATCAGAAGAGTCCGGAGTCATCAATCACAACTATGTTTTTCTCTTCTCAGGCTGTGTATGGAGATGGTGCCGCCTCCGCAGTGCATTGACATGCAAACCAGATCCCACTAGAGACATGGAGAGAAGTATCAAACCGAGGACTGACTGATGAATGACTAAGGTTTGCTTAAAGGTTACCATCTCTTCTTTTCGCTCTTTCCATCTCCTGTCATTCTCATTCCCTCCTCCTGATTAATACATCTTGATTATATGCCATGAAATGACTTGGTGCATGACATACACATATAACTCTGCTCTACTGATGTAATATTAAGCATGTCCGCTCACATCAGTCCAGCTCTCATTGACAGTTCTTTTCTACTAGTATTTAGTAGCTATTTTTAAAATGCACTTGGACTAGCTTTAGTATTGATTGAGTCATGCTCTCAATAATACATGTATATACAAAATGCTGAGGTAATCTTGTCCATTAGATGTGACCAGTTAATATAAAACTATGTAATCACCTCGTTCTGCCTTTAATGATATGTAACAAATCTCGAGTGTAAGGATTGTCATGGGCCAGTGCAAGAGATTTTGTCATTTATTGTGCTTTGGTTTACAGTAATAAATCTATCAGAATCAGCACTTCTCACACATCTATTCATTTCACTTGACCTTTTTAGATGTTATGAATGCTTCTAGTTTGAATTTGTCACAAAAGCATGCATTATTTAGCTGATTGACATCGCTAGACAGGGTTCTGTCGAAATGGAAACAACTTTAAATGATGAAGGCTAAAAGAAATTGTTTTGAAACATCAGTTTGAATGGATCAGAAAAAGAAACAAATCAATACTGCTTTATTCCACAAGCTGTTGGTTTGCAGCAAAAGCTGATAAATTATGTGCATTTTTCTCAACAATTGCCAGCAAATTGCCAATTTTGTGTGATTTTTAGTGCAATTATGTTTAATTTGGTTTGGGTGTCCAAACTGAACAATTTTAGCCTTATTTCATATCCACCTCTGTAATTTCAATATGAATTCATAACTGTAATTTATGGCTTACTTTTGCATTACTGTACAATATCCTTTGTATAACATACAAAGAGATGAAAAATTATTCTTGAGCTCTGTACATACTGCTACATATACTAAAAATACACTATTAAAAATAATTTTTCACACCTATTTTGCCTTCAACAAAGAAACTTTCGTTGCAGTTCTTGCAGTTTTTGCAGTAAATAATACCATTTGTCCACTATAAAGAATAATTGTGGATATGGAGATTAAAGTTTCTTCATGGAACCATCAATGCCAGTAAAATAAAGTTTTCAAAAGTGGGTTTTTGCAGCGATGCCGTTAAAGAAACTTTCAGTAAACAGTTCTTAAAAGAACCGTTTTTTTCCAAGTGCGATGAACCTTTTTCCACTTAAAGAACCTTTTTATTTAATAGTTTATGGTGAAAATCAGGCCACTTTATGACAATCGTCTCATGGTGAAAAGGTGGCCCAATCAACCTGAATTTGCTTTAAACTTTCATAGACTGCATTACAGTAAATAAGCACTTTTCTATTCGCGATTCCTCAAGTTTCATCCAAAAACTTTACAAACACAAGCTCTAAAACTCTTCATAAGGAGTGCAAACAACAGTGTGCTGCTCTTGTGAAGCTCACAACTATTAAACGAGTCAGACACTCCCAACGAAACACAAGTCGGCACTTCACATCTCCGTTCCCTTTGAAGCCATTCAAATATAGAATCAGGATGACAGTCCTAAAGATGGATGACATGGTTCATTGTGACTCCGAGAGTAAACCAGCTTCATTATATGAGAATATTCCGCACTCTCAGATCCTTTTCCTGTTCTCCCCTGATGAAATAAGAGAAGATAGAGAAAACAAAGATGGCAAGAAAAGTAAATGTGAGTCACTCAGAAAGGTCTCACCTAACAAGATTTACAAAAAAAGACTAACATAAAAGATTTAACACATCGGTAAGTGTTTTCCAAGTCCACATGGAGTAACTGAAGTGTTAGATTCAAGTTTTGAGGTGTTTGTTTATGATTATTTTTTAAGTATATACGAAGTGTGAACCTCTTCAATAGCATCAACAGACTTTGAAATGTGATCATCTTTGGGATGTTTTAACAATGCTTCAGTCTGCACGGAGGCTAAATTCACTTCCTCCCAGTGACATCTTATTACGGCGGCCATTTAAGCCCTATAGTGACAAGGTCAAACCGAGACGCTCTCACTCGTCACATACTAATCGAGAAAGGGAAGACTATGGCTTTTGTGGATATTGACCACAACAATTCTTCAATATCCTCTAAATGAGACGCTCCCTTATTAAATATCTGACCTCAAATATTTCCAGGGCAGAAATAAAAACAGTACATGGTGATTTGGTGACTCCTTTTCAGTGAAAATGAACACAGAGCAACTTATTTAGCTTGTCACGAGATAAATTTCCTGCTTTACAGTCCTATTTCTAGTGACTTTTAAATTAATTTGGAGCTGAACTGAAGAAGCCTGGGGACGACCATAGAGAGAATGATATGTAAAACTCCCACTGCTTATTCTGTTCATGGTGAAGTTCTGTCAAAGCGGTTTGCCGAGGCAATCTCATGGGTCAATGCATGCTCTAAATTAAGTTACACATCCTAATTGCTGCCTGTAGCAATTAGAGCCGAAATATGGCAGCAATAAAATTAATACATAGCCTTTGTTTGACTGGAGAAATTTTGTTTGTGCACTAACCTGCTGGTATTTATAGAAGCCTTTTGACATGTTGGTTTGCATCTGGACTCAGCATTGAATTGTTTCCAATGTGGACGATGTATTGCTGTTATACTTTTGTTTTTACCTAAATACTGCTTATTTTGTGCTTTCCCTTTTCTGTAGTAGGTGCAAGCGAACCTCTTATTAACTCCATAGCATTTAGTACAGAGCTGCAACAGTGCAAGATTGAAGCAGTTTAGAAGAGGAGAGAACCAGCTAAAGAAGGATAATTATAGTATCTTGTGGCCCAATGCCAGAGAAAACATGTTTTTGTTTGTTTTCTGTGCCCCTTTGAGAGGAAGGGATCCTGAATGTTTGGAATAGGTCGGCGGACTGTGGATTTTTAAACTCTCCTGCTTAATCACGTCGGAAAAGATCAAATACTCAGGACAGAAGGACAGCCTTTTCCTCGCCCACCATTTCTCTGCATATCAAACACAGGAAGAGCTGAAGAAGAGAAAATGTCATTTGAACCCAACTTCTGTAATTAAAAAGGCTAATTTAAATTTCTATTTTCCAGCATTTGCCAGAATGTAAAAATCAGTGTTTAGTGAGGCAAGTGAAACGTTGAAGTAAATGTTACTGGAGTTGTTTTTTGTTTCCCTAAAAAAAACTGAAAATAATAATTAGACGATGATTAATAAATACAAATAAACTAATTTAATGTTCTGCCTGGTTGCTGCGTCTCTCCATTACCACTGCCAAAGGTTAATCACTGACATAAATGCCTCAAAACATAGGCTTTAATATTATTTTTCCAAAGCATGAACTAATGTAGCACAAAATGCCAAATTAGTTGCTTTAAGAGTCTCTCCAATGCATATATAATGTAAAAAAAATTGATTAAATGGTGTCACAATACAAAACCACTTATGACCACTGCTGAATGCAGTTATTTGTAACATGTCAATGAAGAGATTAGTTTTACTGCAGTACTCAACATCGCAGTTCTTTGTCAGCAGGACTATACTAATACATGACAAGTATGCACTGTCTTAATGTGTACTTGTGCTAACGTACAACACTGCTAATGAGGTGAAACTTATACAGTTACAGCATTTTTGTCTTAGGTTTCTAAAATAGCTTACATAAAGTGTTCATTTACAGCATTGCTATGGACGACAGTGAATATCAGGAAATATCTGATTGCTGGGTAGAGACTGACCAAGAACTGAGTTAGCTGCTGTTAAAGTGATTCATGTTACCTTCAGTTCTGATAATGCCCACAAGTTTGTTTGTTTTTTACTCTTTTCAACAGTAAAAGTCAACTTTCATGTGATCATAAAGTTCTTTTGAGGGATGAGCCTACATACAAAATGTCTATGCTTATCGATCCTATTAAATGCTGATTTGCACTAGTTGCTAAGACTGATGTGCTTTTTTAATCAAGCATAGAAACAGGAAAAATTGGCTTCTATCTACATTTTTGCAAGTATTTAAAAACATACAATTACATATGTACAACTCACTGCAGTTTTCAGCTGAAAAGACCGCTAGTGGCAGTAAAACACCAACAACTTGTGTTCTGTTCACCTAAATTATCATCCATCTTTTGGCATGGTTACAACACTGCCACAAAACACTTCTATAGTGTGAGTTAAACTAATACATTCTCACATTTGCATCACATAGGAAGCTTCATATATGTTGTTTTTTTTTGTCGGATTTACATGACATACGTGTTACGATAAAAGAGCTTAAAGACTTGTTAAAGCTAACTAACATGCTGCATTTGTCTTTTGCATTTAATTTGTTAACACTATTGGTTAGGTTTCACGAGTTCTTACTTACTGGAAATGGGGCTTGTACTATTTATAGGAAGTATCTCGAGCTTCGATTGGGTGATGAGATAATAAGATGATTACCTGCGCTTACTCCTCCCGAAATTTGTTAGCAAAACATCATTTAAGTGAGTTATTCATGAACAAATGGGCTCTTCTAAGTAAATGATTGAAGTTTCTGAGACTGGAGTTTCTTTTTTGTAAATTAAACAGAGAGAATAATACGACATGCCAAAAATTTTTAACTGAAGGTTGTATGTGTGTATGCCTGCCACCAAGCACATGTAATGACAATATTCTCATGACTGGTGCTCACGACTAATTGGACTTTATGTGGCACACCAAGTTCCATTTTCGAGAGTGATTTGTTTGGAATCTGTAATAGTGTTTTATGTGTAACATTTTTTGATTGTTGGAAAAGTTTGGTATAATTACATTGAATAACACACAAAACCAATCATGAGACAAAACATGGCTAAATTTGGTTTAATTACAAGTCAGAAGTGGTACTAAGTGAAGAGCCATTTAGGAACCGAAAGAGCTGGATCTTAACTGCTGAGCTGAGCCAAATGGTCCAGCTGAACAAACATTAAAGCTGTAAACACTATAGTTCTCTTATGTATTACTGCATTGTGGGATGCGACAGATGACATGATAACATAGCTGTAGCTTCTCTCTGTCCTGAGACACCCTTCCTACAATTTCAACCCTGTCAGAAATGTATGTGTTGAGCTCCTGTCCTCTCACTTCTCAATACAAGCCAGGAAAACACATCTCACCCCCTGACACACGGAACTGGCCAAAGGCCCAGGGACACTCTGTAAATGTGAAGAAGTTGAGCATCAGACATTAAACTCCTCTGCCATGGATAGTTTACTAGGCTGGGTTGAAAATATACATTTATTATTTTAGTCATATTTAGTATTTAGTGCCCTTTAGTATAGCATGACAGATCTGATTGCCTATAATGAATCAATATTGAATGGTAAAAATGTAAGTAAATCACAAGCTTGTGAAACTTGTGAAGTTTGTTTCAATTCCCAGCACTGAGATGCAGACCTGAGAAACAGACAAATTAAGGCTGCATTTTAATTCACATTTACCTATTTCTTGCTTGCTGTTTACTGAAGATTTTCTCTTAGAAGAGTTTTTCTTTCCTTCTGTGGGCTGCTGTCTCCCTGGGCTATTTTTTATACATTTGAGGAAAACATGGAGGTGTGAGCACACTTATTAACGGTCTCTCACTTTGTTAATTTGCTGACTCACTAGCGAGTGGATATCTGGTTGGAGTCTGAGTCTGTGTGGATTTATGCCCTGAATTCGGGCAGGCGTCTCAGCTGTCTGTCCTTTTAGAAAGGCTGCAGCAACCGGAGACATTTAGGGAGGTAAAATACTGGTGCATTTCAAAGTGAATGGAATACTACAAATGGAGTGTGTATATCTGTCAGCATACCTTGCTGAAAGAAAAAAAAAATGCAGAAATTTCCATGCAGGTTTAGTCTGGTTTCTGTGATCTCATTAGTATACAGGGATAGGCCAATTTTTATTTTATTTCATTTTTAGACACTCATATCCATGATAGCTTCTAAAAACTTTCACAAAAAGTACAGTTCAACACTGAAAAAAAGTAATTTTAATGAAAATGCTTCGGTAAGCAGAATTTGTTTAGGTCACTTGATATTAAAATTATTTTCTCTTTTTTTGTGTCTAAACTAAATGCAAAAGGCGATGAAATCTGATTAAGATATATTGTTTGCGGATATAAATGATGTATTATCCTTTTTTCTGGGATTTCTAATTCAATTGAAACAAAGTCTCGTCGCCTCTCTTTGTCTTGTTTGTGTGCGATTAGACAACACTAAATCATCTTTCTTTCATTCTCTCTCGCTCATCATTAATGCATGATCTGCATGGCAGACTCTTTAATCTGTTGGCTTGTTGAGACGCAGTTTTGATTTCCCTCTCGCTGTGTTTTCTGCTGATTATATTCACATGCCAGGATTGATTGAAATTGAGAGATAATTAGTTTAAACAATCCCAGGCATAAAGAGGCTCTCTTGATATTTCATGAATATGTCCGTCTCTGCCCCTCCCCCATGTTCCTGAACACCATGTCAGATCAAGATGGGCCGTGAAATAAGAGATGGATGATGATACTTGTGAAATTTAGGAATTCTGAATTGTTTTGAGTGGTGAATATTTTTGTATGGATGTATGACTCAAATACTTTGGTACTGTCACTTAAAAGGATTTGGTCACCCAAAAAATTAAAATTTTGTCTCAGTATGCACACCCTCCTGCCATTCCAAACATGAAATTAAAGTAAACAAATCTTTCAGAATGGATCTGTTGACTTCAAGAGAACAATACGTGTTAACAAATCATGAATCATCATGATGTTTTTATCAGTAACCCACCAATATTTTAGTGAACAATTACATTTGCTTACACTATTTCCTTCAGAAAACTTCAGAAATATAATGCAAGAGTCATGTGAACCTCTTCTATGATATGATGCTTTTCTTTTCGGGGATAATGTTTTTCAAAAATCACCTTTTGTGTTCTAGAAAAAAAGAACCTAAAGGTTTTTCTTCACCCACTAATTACAATTCTGTCTCACATGCCATTCTAAACATGAAAAGAATAAATCTGAGTAACCTTTTCATTCAGGTTCTGTGAACTAAAGAAAGTCATTCACTTTATTAAGGGGTCATTTATGTGACTAAATAAGGAAAATGGTTTATGTTTTTGGCTATTCATTTACACAACACCAGAGAGTGTGGTGTATTAGAGCCTGACTATTTTTTATAATGTTCATCTCGTAAACTATAAAAACACACATTTGTGATGATATGCACATATATACATGTTAACTGTTAAATTTTAAGTACAATGTCATCATGTACCCCCAAGTCAGTGTACCATCAGAATGATTCCAAAACTGCTGTTTCAAGGTAAAATTAAAATAAAATTACACACATACGCTTTAAATCCTTACATTAAGCTATCACACGGCTTCAGAAGACTTATATAGTGCAAGAGTCATGCAAACCTCTTATATTTTGGAGACTGACAGCCCTTAGTCCTCATTTGCAATTCATTACAGTGTCCAGAATATTCTTCCAAAACAATTAGCAGAGAAAATCAGACAGCATTGCAAAATGATGTCAGTTTCATTTTTGGGTGCACTATCTCTTTAAGAAAACAGTTCTTTGTTCGCAGTAGGAAAACAGCTGGAACCACCATCCGGTAATCAGGCTATGGTGCTTTAACTAGCTATGGAAGTGATTTGTTCTTCCCTGTCTATTGTTTAGCTTTTTACAGTTTATATTTTTTCCATACATAATCTCTTGACAGATTTTTTCCCTCATGCAGCCACCAGGACTCTTGAAACACCTGCGTGCAGAGCTCATCAGTCTTGTTTACTGTACCAGTCAATGTCTCACAATACAATTATATGAATGGAGTCAGCAGCACCCAATGCTGAAATCAGAAAGAACCGCGAGCAGAGATGAACCTGCATTGCATCCCGGGTGATCTTTCCTCAGAGCAGTCACCAGTGTGCCTCTCCTCACATGACAGAGTCACATTTTATATCTCTATGCTAATAAAAGCCTTCGCTCGGCCAGGCTCATTAATCTCACGGATGAGTCTGCATGTTCTGGGCCTGAGCCACAAGTTAGACCACAGTGTGTGTCCCCTCCCCTGCCCGCTCCGCTCAGAACCTGCTCCCTGAGGAGTCATGACAGCACACTTCACTCATTCAGCTCTTCCTCCAGTGCCATAAAGATGCAGGGAGAATGCTAAGGCTGCATGGAACTGTACAGTCCTCTGATACAAAACCTAGTCTGCTGCCTCACAACAAAAGCATCATCCATCTATGCTGTTAATGATTTTGATAACAGAGACACAAAATGAAGTTTGATTTTTAACATCATATAACATCATATACTCAACCATTCTTCTCCTATGACTTATGTCTTCCACCATTTTAGAGAACATTACTGCGTAAGCATACGCTTTCTTCTAGGGGCAAACAGCCGCAGATTACATATGCGCATGCTTTCACCCGAATGTAAACAAAACTGATTACGTCAAATACGTTAAAGCTTGCATATGCGGGGCATTGAGATGCTCTGTAAAATGGTGGAAGACGCAAGTAACGGGAGAAGAGTAAATTATGTTACTTTCATTTTATTTGCACAAAAAAAGTATTCTTGTTGAGTCACAAAAGTGAAGTTGATCCACTGATCACATGGACTGTTTTAACGATGTTTTTACCATGTTTCTGGACCTGGGATCATTTCAGTTGTATTGCTGTCTATGGAGGGACAGATGACTCTCTGATTTCATCAAAAATATCTTAATTTGTGTTCCGAAGATGAACAAAGGTCTTATAGGTTTGGAATGACATGAGGGTGATTAATTAATGACAAATTTTAATTTTTGGGTGAACTAACCCTTTTACTAATTTTAGTTAACTAATGTTAACAAATGGAACCTTATTGTAAAGTGTACCAAGACTTTAAAAATCATACCATTTAAGACTCCAATCTTTTGCTTCAGAAAACCTTGAATCTAGTATGTGAGTCAAAAAGACTTAAATATTTTACTTTTATTGTCTTTTTGAATTCTTTTGAAGCTTAAAAGGTTCATATTATAAGGGTTAGTTAACCATGACTGAATTTAAATATTTAATTATAATTTGAGCTAACAGAAAACATCTCTTCAATATCATGTTCGTTTTTAGCCACTGATAACCAGACAAGTGTTTAAATGAAAAGTTCACTGGGGTTATTGAACACTTTAAATCACTTGTCCAGCACAACATGACCTTGAAGCACAGACGCACTTACAACCAAATGAAAACTATCAGCAGCTCATAATATGACATCTCTTCAATAAATGAGAGCAACTGGGTGAGCTGCAATGACTGATTTTTTTTCATTAGTTCAATACAGGCTAGTTTGGACAAAGATGCTGCATTATGTTTTCTCTTTTTCTCATTATCATGTTTTCTCTCTTTCTCTCTCGTCTCCAGGTGGAGTACATGAATAATTCATTTTATAATTCATTCATTTAACCAACTTGAGAACATTTCAAATTGAATGAAAAAAACCTCAGGGAACAAGTGCAGGTGCCTTTGTCTGTTTGACAAAGAAAGTTTCCTCATTTGAGCAGATGAAAGAAACAAATGTTTTTTTTTAAAAAAAGCAGGAAACTGTGACTCTATTGCTTTAAACAAGTACACCATCAAGATGCCTTAAAATCACACACAGTAGGGTAGGTAAGTTTTATTATATTGACAGGCACTTACAATTTTTGCAATGCACTTTTCGATAGCAAATGCATTTTATGGGCTCTCCTGTTGAGTGGTAGTGGAAGTAAATTTAGTTAATGTTAGATTTAAAAGAGCAGCGCAGATGTGGTTCTTGGGCTAATAAGGAACTAAAAACTGTTTCTGCAGGTAAGCCTATTATGGAAAAGAAAAGCTTTCCTGTCAAAAATATCTGCATTTGTTCAATAGCTTCACTGATGGCATAAATTACTGGAGTACTCTTGAATTATGGTCAGTCCTACGCTTCACATGAAAATAAAAAATGAGGTGCAGTTGAGCAAAACCGCACAACCTACATTAATGAACATGACGTGTTATAAATGTCTTTACATTCTACGTTTGTTAGATTTAGATGGCTTAAGAGGCATAAATTAGGAGTTTTATAACCAGCCGTCCTTAAACAATTAGACAGGTAATAATTAGCGATAATAACCCACTGACTGTAGGCTATATTATTTCTAGCTACTCGCCAAATAAATGCACATGAAATATTAATTTCAGCCACAATCATGACTTTACATTACCTTAAAAGTTCTGCTAAGAACGAATCTTGTGTAGTAACAAACTGCTTCTTTTTAAGAAATAAATCTGTCATTAAGGTATTCTGAACTTCAAACTGCTGTTTCCAGCTAAAATACGATATGTGTGGTTTATTGATAATACAGTGTAAAAGTTGCTTTGTCTGATTCAGGAGAATATGGTTCAAAACAGTTCTAAACAAATACAGCGGGTACGGAAAGTATTCAGACCCCCTTAAATTTTTCACTCTTTGTTATATTGCAGCCATTTGCTAAAATCATTTAAG
>JAUMHE010000043.1:15558018-15576409 GCA_032359235.1 Enteromius mattozi | reverse complement strand
AAGACTCATGGCTGTATTAGATCAAAAGAGTGCTTCTACTAAATACTGAGCAAAGGGTCTGAATACTTAGGACCATGGGATATTTCAGTTTTTCTTTTTTAATAAATCTGTAAAAATGTCAACAATTCGGTGTTTTTCTGTCAATATGGGGTGCTATGATTTATGAGGAAAAAAATTTACTTAAATGATTTTAGCAAACGGCTGCAATATAACAAAGAGTGAAAAATTTAAGGGGGTCTGAATACTTTCCGTACCCACTATATGTCATTTTGATGTGAGAAGACAACAGTGGATTTACTTTTTCACTGGAGGAAGCATTATTTTGGATCATGGAGTCATATTTTGGCCAGAAGGGATGGTTTAAAGTTGTCTTCTAAAAATGTCTTATACTGATGGATTTGTTTCTTACAAACAAATCAATTTCACTTCACAAGATGTTAATAAATAAACTGGAATCCTATGGATTATTGTGATGTTGTTATCAGCTGTTTGTTTCGTTCTGATGGTACCCATTCACTGAAAGCCATGTAATGCTTATTTTTTCCAAATCCTTTCCGATGAAGAGACAAACTCACAACATTCCTTCTCTGAAGTTATTTTTATAACAAAATTTAAGACCATTTGTGTTTGAATAAAACAAGAGAGTGATTTAGGAGACATGAAGGTATTGTATAAAGCTGATATGGTGCGTTGCCATGAACTATGGTGAACATAAGTTCAACCTCTTGAAGCTGTGACTAATCAATCAAATATATAATAATATAAGAGCCATGGAATAAAGATAAAAAAAGATCTTCTAGGTGAATGTGTATGCCATGCAGAAACTTGCTGACTTTGCAGTTTCTGGTTTCTTTTAATAAGTTTGCAATCTTCCTCGAATGGGTACAGGTAGCCGTATGAGATGGTTCAGGGCTTACATCAGAATTTCTTACAATCTAAACTCACACAGGCCTCAGTTTCAGGCCAGATCATGTGTCTAGCCTGGCATGGCTCTCTTTTTCTGCAGGGAATAGAGCTCTGTTTTCTTCTGTGCCAATCCTGGCCGTCTGAGGTAAGCAATACTCGCACAATCTGCTGAAACACCCCCTTATCTATGTAGGTCCATTAATATTACACATTCAGCAACTTTGTAGGCACAAAAAATAGCTGCATACAGTAACTATGACCTTACACTCATTTTCTCTCTCACTCTTACAAGTCTTAAAAATGGCTCTTAAATCTTGCTGTCACCGTAAGTGTCAAAACAAGGAATAAATAAGTCCTACACACATCCGTAAAAGTTGTGCGCATTATTAATTTAGTCAAGGCAGTTGAGTAAATCTAAACGCAGGAGGTAACAGGGACAGTTGAAGATGAAAAACATGAAGAAAAAAAACATACTTTGCCTGCCCAGGCGAACCATCCAAATATGTATTTTTGGATCTGAAATCATTTTTTGTAAAAAGATAATCATTGGTTGCTTTGTCATTTCATGCTCTAAAATGTGTATTTGTATGAGTGTGCGACACACACAAAAATGTATTATATCTCTTAAGGTCAGAGATGCCATGTAGGATTAGGATTAAAATTGCATTCAGAGAAATGATAATCCTAGTCTAAATGTTCATGGTTGTTGTCAGACTCAGGCATCTATGATATTATATATATATATTTATACATGTATACATCTATGATATTACATATAGGTGATTTTATAATTGGGGATACATTTGGTGTCCCCACTAAAATATATATATATATTTTTCAAATGGTTATATTTTTTATTATTTTAATTAATGTATTATTATTCTTTACTAATTGTTATGAATTTGAGATGTTACAGTCCATAACAATATAATAATTTATTTTAAAAGTGTCCTAAATAGCTGTAAATCATGATTTCTTCTTGTCTGAACTAATCAGTGTATTTTTTGTGATCATGTATCAATGTGAAATCAAAATATTTTATAGTACTTTTCTTTTGGCAACAGTTTATTTGTTTTATTTATTAAAGCCCTAAATAGTTACTTACTTAATTCTACAACGTGAAATTATTTAAAATTAATTGTGTCCCTTAATCTTGCATCAACTGGTACCATACCATATTTTGCCTTAAATTAGTGGAATTATCTCTCAGAATTGTGGAAGTTACAGAAAATGATGTCACTTTCACTCACTGATAAGATCTGAAGCACTGAAAAGTATCTGCACTCTCTCTGAGAAAATATTTTAATCTAAAAACTTCTTACACCAAGAGTTATTTTTAGAACGTTAACTCCGTTACCACAATATCAAAAGGAAACAGAATGTATTACTGATCTCACATTGGGTTATTTAAAGGTCTTTTTTATCATGTTTTCATTAGTGTCATGTTTTCTTAGCATTTATGCCAGAAACTGTAGTTTTTGGAAAAAATAAAATAAAAATGTCAATTCTGTTACACTATTGTCAGCATTGTTATGTGGTAACAGAGTTTGACGGTGACGGATGAAGACACTAAATGTACAGTACACGCAATTATAGAATGAGTCATATATATATATATATCCTGGTAATGTTTTCCAATGCATTCCAATGTGCTGCTGTAGAAGGACACGGTGATGCCAGGGGTCAGAGGTGCTCTAGTAAGCAAGTCTCAGGCCATAATCAAAAGCAGCTCTGTGTGTATAAACGAGAGATAGAGAGGGCTCTTACCTTTCAGTTCAACTGTGCACAAATTGAAAACAGTCGCGGGAAGGTATCACAGTAAAAGTTGCTTTCTTTCATGACAGGAACAATTTATAACAGAAGAACAAAGATATTTGTGGCAAACCAACGCTCAAACCAAAGCTGGGGTTGCCAATTTCAGGTGAAGTAAATCAGATTTTGAGTTTGTTTTTAGGAAAGTAGAGGGAACTCTCCATTTCTTTATATAACACGTGCCATTTGAGATTAAAAAGTGATGCTTCATCCAAAAATGAAAATGTTGTCGTCATTTGCTCACCCTCATGTCTGCAGAACTTAATTTCTTCTGTGGAACACTGAATACAATGCTTTGAAAAATGTGTACAGTGTGTTTTGGTTCTATAAAATGAAAATCAATGGACTCCAAAGTTGTTTGGATACCAACATATATTGTATATATATATATATATTGTGTTCTGCAGAAGAAAAAAAAATGAAGGTTAGTAACTGAAAATAAAATATTTAATAAATAAATGAATTTATTTATTTAATAAATGAATTATCCCTTTAAGTACTACAGTACTACATGCTAGCATCTATGTAAAAAAAGTTTTTGGCTTACTGACATTACTTTTTTATTATTTTTTAATAGATTAGAAAGTTACACACACCAGTGCAAACATATCATAACCAACCAAGGTCTAATTCCACAGAAATGTGTTATGCAAGAAAAAGCACCCAATTAAATTATAAAGTGTATTTTTTTTTTATTATTTTATTTATTTTAGTTGACAGTGTCACATCTAGCGGAGAAAGAAACTAATTAGTGATCATCAGTCGTTTAATGTATGATTCCTATTTATCTCTGTAACCATTTTCATTTTTCAGTTCCAATTTTAAAAGTTGTGTAATGTATTCAAGTCTTTACATGTAAACAATTCTTAATGTTTCTAAGTGTGGTTAATGTCATGGAAGTCTCATACAAAACTTTAAATATCTTTTGAATATTATCGATTGCATATTATACAGGACAGCTGGCAACTCTAGTATCTGTTTGCACTATTGTACATTAACTAAATTGTATTCAAACAATGCATACACGAAGCACAACAGCGCAGAAATGTACATAAGTGAAAAAGTTCTGCACGATGGAGTCCACCATGTGAAAACTGGAGTTGTTGATTCTGCAGAAGAGAACCAGAGGGCAGGACGCACTTTACAATTCATCTCAGTGAAGCTTCTCAGCAACAAATGATCAGCCACAACACAGCATTTCCATAGCTTCATTATGCAGTGGGTCCCCAGGCGCAATAATCATGATATCAAATGACAGGCTTTCTTCGGGCCGTTGCTGTAGTTGTAAATAAAAATATGCTAATCTGGCTTGCGGTATTTAAGCGAGCAAGTTGCAAACATCATTTGTTTGAGTTAATTTGTACAAGATCAGAGTGTTCTGAGTAGAGAGATATGAGCCAGGGAAATTACTAATGTTAGTGAATTAGCTAAGTCTGTAAAGATAAGCATTAGTTTTATTTTTAGTAGAATTTTGTTTTGCATGGATGTCAGTGAGTTTACTCATATGATGACAAAATACAATTAATCTGTATTTGTATGATACCAATATTAGAAATTACAGAATTCAATAATAAATTAATTGTTTTTGCCAGCTTCTTTTGAACAAATTCATTGGAGTGCACATGCAATTACAAATCTAAATAATAATAATAATAATAATAAAAATGCAATCTATTATAAGAGGCATGTTACTCTTGCACATTCATGAGGCAAAATCAAAAGCCAATGTTAATGCAAAAGTACAGCTCTCTAAACAATTGAGCACAGCTCTCAATACTGCCCACTAGCTGTGGTGGAAGAGTGCAGGCTGAACACTAGCTAAACCTTTCTGTGGTTAATTTTATGTTTCACTGTTAAAAGTGGTCTCTCATTCTTTACACAAACTCTTCTTTTTTTAAATGATTTTTATCTTATCAGAGACGAATATACACATAAAACATTGCTTTACACTTTACTGCTCAATGACAAATTGTCATTTTATCTTTGAAGGCAAGTTTATCTTTCAAAGTGAATATTATCACACCATTTCATCTGTTACATAAGTTTCCAGCCAGCACTATAAAGAAGTTTGAGGCTATACACAATAATAGTCATATAAAGCATTTGTCTGTTTATCATTTATACGATTGTTGTGCTTTTTTATGTCATGAGTAGGCATAAATGTTTGATTTACTATTTATTTGCTTACCATTAATGGGAAATACATTATACAAGTGTACATATTTTGTTGTTTTTATTTCATATTTATACTCTGTACACTAACATGCTTAACTATACTTTTTTTAAGGTTATATATACATCGTTAAACATCAGTATTAAAACCATAACAAATGCACAATCATTGCATTATATACTTCGACATGACTAACAGTGCTCATCTAATAGTAAGAAGTATGGCAGTAATTTGCTTTGTAACTACTTTAAAACGTTCAAGCAGATTACACTTTATTTTGATAGTCCACTTTAGATATTCTATTATCTATAAGTAACTTAGCAACTACTTGTGAGCTAACTCTCATTCATTTGCAAATATTGTATCTACTAACTCTAAAAAAAAGTAGACTTTTAGGTTAGGTTCAGTTGAATAAGCTGATAATGTTTCTTATTGTCAGTGTTGTATGTTGTGGGCCCATCAAAGTAAAGTGTTTTTTAATTTTATGTTTTTGTGTTCAATTTTATTTTATTATTGTCGGTTGTTTCTCCTTTTTATTGATTGATTGAGGATGCACTGGCTGCTTTGCGTCCTGGGTGAAAAAACAAAACAAAACAAAAAACACTGAGCTTGGAGGAATATCATAATGCAATAGGAGTCGCGGGCGTTCACTAGAAACAAAATATTGTGCTCGTTTGTGTTTGAGAGAGTGGAGCGCGCGCGTGTTGGGAAAGTGGGTGTCGCTGTGCACGCAGCTGGAGGAGCTTCAGAGCGATGTGTCGAGGACTTTAAACACACTGTGTCAGACAGTGGTGGAAGGAGGGAGATCGCGCCGTACTGGATCGTATACTGTAACACTTTTGATGCAATGACTCCGACCGTTTCCATATCCTGATCCAACGTGTCTGACGCTTCACTTTCCGCGCGCGATGCTCTGACTGCCGTGTGTTTATATATGGAGACACCCTAAAAAACAGTCATCCGGGAAATGGTAACACATGAACCCCCTCACTGGAAGGAACATGGTTGAGAGGAGCAGTAAATTTCTGTTCATCGTTGTCGGCTCGGTTCTGTTCATGCTGATTTTGTATCAGTACGTGGCCCCGGGGATGATGAACTTCGGCTCTCCGCACGGGTACATGCTGGAAGACGATGCGGATCTCTTCCCGACTCCTGATCCACATTACGTGAAGAAATTCTATTTCCCCATCAGGGATCTGGAGCGGACTGTGGATTTTGAAATCAAAGGGGATGATGTGATCGTGTTCCTCCACATCCAGAAGACCGGCGGCACCACGTTCGGGAGGCACCTGGTCCAGAATGTCAGGCTGGAGGTTCCGTGCGACTGTAGACCGGGACAGAAGAAGTGTACCTGTTACCGACCCAATAGGAAAGAGACCTGGCTCTTCTCTCGGTTCTCCACCGGTTGGAGTTGTGGCTTACACGCGGACTGGACCGAACTGACCAACTGCGTACCGGGTGTTTTGAACAAAAAGGAGAACAGGATGAAAAACCAAAGGTGATGCTTGTGCGTAATTATTTTGTCTGAAATGTTGGCTGTGTCTCAAACCCCCGTGAGCGCTCTCCCAAAAACGTTTGGGGGCATCATAGGCGTGTGCAGCCACAAAATACTGTCTCAAGGGGATTTGAGGCACAGCCGGTGTGTAGAAGAACTTTAGCGAGTACAGAGTAACGCTTGCCATCATCTGCGGTATACAGTAATAATAATGCAGAAATCCACTGGTTATATTGGCTTTTCATACTACACATACTACACCTCTTTTAAAACTTTAGGTAAAGGCCAGTTTGAACCATTTTTAACCCTTCTTTAACATCGAAAAGAAGGTTAGCAGTGCTTTTAACCCTAGGTTAACGCTGACATGCGATGCTGCAGTGTAAACAACGAGTGTTGTCATTAAATATTCACGCACGCACTTAGGCTACGTATGTCGCGTAAACTTTCAAGCGCTGTTTTAAGCGCTATCATAATGATCATGTTTTAGCAGATCTACTTGGTGACATTTGAACGGCGGGCAAGCTGTTTTTAAAAGAGGCCGTTTTCTCACCACAAGTGTCACTGACATCATATATGCAAAACGCGTTAAACCAAAGGTTATAAATGTACAGAGTGAGAAGTCTGAAACCTGACCACTCAGATTTTGAACAATGTGAAACATGAAACAAGATAGCCCATGATTACGTTTACTTGGGGTTGAAACTGACAAAGGGTTAATGATTTCAAGTGTGAAAAGCCCAATGATGTTGTGTCTAGTTGGATTTCTGTGGTTATGTGAAACTGGTGGGCAACCTTTTTCATAAAATGAGCATGGAAACCATAGTGTTTTACTACATGTAAACGTCAGAAAGGAAACTGTTAGTTGAGCTAACTTCATTCAAACAGAGTAGGAAAGCATTAGAAAGTACTATAATTGCCCATATAGTGACAAATGTAAAGCATTTTGGTCAAAACTAAAGTTTTGTAAGGTGCATGTCCTTTGATTTCAGGTGGAAAACAGAACTTGCTGTGTTAGATGTTTGTGTCATTCGATTTTGCATGTTTGTGTTTTCTCCAGTGATGGAGGTGGAAAATTACTGTGTTGTAAAACAGCCCCTTGTAAACACTGTAGTGAACACTGGCTGCCAGGATAGTGGTTACAGGACTCGCCACATCAGGACACTCAATAGCAGTAATGTCAGAAATAACTAACCACTGGTAGTCAGTGTCATCTTGTTTTGTTAAGAAATGGCTTAATTACCTTCCCCAAATGGATATGGTGGTCTCATAAAAGCACTTAGACCCACAGCAAGTGGGCATTGGAGTAGTACTGTTTGCGAAGTGTATTACGCTTACTTTTGCGATGATGTGAAATCCATCTCAGAGCCATGTACGTAGACTGTTTTAGTTTTTAATAGGATTTTGTGGATTAAATTATCTAAGCTCTGCAAAGTCAAATACATCAGATCAGATTTAGCAAATAATCACCAGCCCGTCTCCTCTTCCTAAAAGAACAGTCTAGCTCCAACATCCCCTCGAGTGTAAAACATCCCTCGTATCACAGCGATGCCATTACTCTTGTTGCTTTTGGCGACCTTAGGAATGCAGCACTGATATGAATGCACATTCCTCTCCTTGATTAATCTCTACCGTGATAAAGGCAGACAGACCACACCAGTGCTATTCTCCCCTAATTCATCACGCATGTGTACATGTTCGTTTTGTCTGTGAAATTAGCACAGGGTCAGCGGTAAAAGAGGTGAGAGGAGTTTTGTCATTTTGCATTTTTAATATCTGCATTATTCCGATAATTAGATGGGGAATACTGTGCGTAGATAATTCGGATTTGATATGCTGCTTGTTGCACAGATCAAGTGCTCTTTTTACATTAGTTACAGTGATTTCAAAGGGCCAATGTAGGGTAAACTGAAACTTTGTTCATTGCTATGTCTTGATGCTGTAGGGAGATTTTTGATCTGTAAAAATGCTCATAACGTGGACTTTCATATATTATGCTTGTATATCTGGCCTACAAGTAAAAAAAAAAAATAACCAGACTGCTCGTTACAGATTGTTGTGCATAATACCATTTTGTTCATCATTGAACATTTCACAGGGAAGTGCGTTCATTTTAATGTTAATTTTGGGCTTTGTTATTTTCAGAAGATCAGTAAATATGTAAAAACTTTCCTAATTTACATTTTTGTGAGTAATTCATTAAAAAAGCTCCGTTCAAAAGGGGTCATTTGTTTGTGAATCACACTTTGTTGATTGGTTGCATCTGCTATCATTTTACTTAAAAGCTGAAAACCTAATTATTATAGGTGTTGTCATGATGTTGACAATTAATTTGAAAGTTTAGCTCTCACATTTAGAATGGCGATGAAATGCCTTTTTAGTGGTAGAGTGATACATTGCCAAGGCTGCTATGTATTGGAAGTTATTTAGGATTTTTAATTTACTTGATAGACTATTTAGTTTTTCAGTTTGGCTTATGGCCTTTAAAATAAATGGTGTGATATCATATATTATATCAGCTTTAAATTGGCCACCCTATCAGTACTAGCCATCAAAAAATCCATACTGGTTGACCACTACTTATTTAGTTTTTTTTTTTTTTTCTGAACGATTTTAAGTTGTGTACTTTACCCCTAACCTCTTCATTCTTAACTGCTTATGTGTGAGATTAGGTGCACTTTTGGAGTCCACAGCATAGAGTTGAACACCTGTTGTCAGTCCAGTGAGTTTCAGTTCATGGAAGCCAGCGCCATTCCCACCAACAGGCAGGAAGCCATCTGACAGCTGTGCCAATCTGCATGCTTGTTAGGCATGTTTAACGGGCTTGTTTACATTTAAATCTCTCTCGGCTCCCGAGACTTTGGAAGTGATGCCCGCTCTCCTCTTCGTGGCCATTAACGTAGCGAAGGACAAGCTTTTAATTACACATAGGTCTTATTCAGATTGTTGGGATTTCTAGAGGTGCATTTTCCAAATCGCATTCAGGCCTTGCCATTCCCCTGGGGACCTGGTGGACGTGAGAGCGATGGGGGCATTTTAATTGCTTAACGAGATGTGTATTACCACATTCTCATTGAGGCACCGGTTTCAGTCACGAAGCCATCTGGCGAGTGGTGTGTGTTGCTCTCAGGCATGAAGCACAGGGGTTTCTGATAGACCAGTGAATGGAGACCAGAGGGGAATGACGTCTCGTGTGGGTGTGAGGTGTGAGAATGTTTTCCACAGTGAGTGTGTGTGTGTGCAATCAGCCACCAGCGGTTGTGTTTTCGCCACCCACCCACCTCCAATGGAGGACTACAAGTCTTTGGCCCTGCTGCTGTAGACAGGATGTAATCTGTTTAATGAGGGTTCTGCTTCTGCTTTTTGGCCAGTTTGCTCAGTAAGAATAGGTGAAAGGGCACCGCTGTCTTTTTGATGCCCCTTAAAGAAAATTCATCATCTCCTCGCCATCATGTTGCTCAGAACTACAGATGCAATGATTCTGTTAAATAAATTGATTTAACAAGGAATAGTTGACGACGGGCCGTTGAATTATTAGAAAAGTTTTGTTACACCTCGGGTTTGCATTAATTGTTAATAGCTGACTAATGCAGTCAATAACTAAGTTGTGTGTGTGTGTGTGTGTGTGGGAGAGAGAGAGAGAGAGAGAGAGAGAGAGAAAGAGAGAGAGAGCATGTGAGTCTGTGTATGTCTCAAAAGTGTTCATGTCCTTACTAATAGTGAAACTAAGTTAATTTTCTTCACTAACAGTGCTGTTATTACCTCGTTTGTGAGAAGTCAAATTGTTTTTAAGTTGATGTTGTGGAAATCGTCAGAGTAGCCATAAGAAAATTAGCGCATATGTTAATGTGTGTGCAAACTGCGTGTGTGTCTGTGAGGCAGAGATAGAGGGAGAAATGTATTTTCTGTACATAACACATACTTTTGTGGAAAAACATGGAAATGATCTGTCATTTTTATTATATTGATTACTATATCGGTTTGTTTGGCCAGTGACATTGTGACTTCGGTTATTATGCTTTTGTAAGACCTTTGAAATAATATAAATCGTTTGTGTTTAAAATGAACAATAAAGCACTTTACTTTAAATTACTTTAAATGCCAAAAGTGAATTTAGGAATCATTAGGTAATATTATAATGCACAGTATGAAAATTTTTTATTAATTTTGGGATTTCCTAAAGATCACATTTAACAGTATAATGAAGTTAAACAAGCACAAATTTGCAAATATAATGCACATCCTCATTTAATGTATGTTTTCTTTTAACTCTGACTTAATAGTGACTTTTCAAGTTTTCAAAAATTATCCAGCTTTCCTTTTTTATACAAAAAAGTTTTCTATTGGACTCTTCTATTACTTTGTGAGGAAATGATTGAAATTGAGGTATTCTGTCACTTTGATAACAGAATTCTCATTTATAGTTGAATTGTCTCTTTAAGTAATCTATTTGCCGCGATTTCTCATTTCTAGCCATCATAGATGAAGATAGAATCCCAGTTGGGGGGCAGTCTGGTTAGAAGGTCTGGCGCAGTGATCAAGCAGACACAATTAACTTGAAATGACAAGGTGCCGATGGGGTACCAGACCACATTGTCATGTTCCTGTTATACTAGACATTTATTGTGATTATTTAGGGCGAAAATGAAATTGAACGTTATATTGGCTAGCAATTGTGAGCTGCAAAGAGTAATTTGCAAATTATCATATTAGGCCTCTATGAGCTTTGATTAGAGATGATTGAGAGAGAAATATATCTCATCTCTGTGTTTCTAAAATTTATTTATATATATATATATATATATATATATATATATATATATATAGATGCCTTAGACCACACTGAAAATCCAATTTAGAAAAAAAAGAAAATATTTGAAAAAAAGGTGTTATGATGACAACTTAAAAAAAAAATCTGATGTTATGACATTAATCGAATATAAAATTAAAAGGAAAAAATTAAGTCATCACTTTTCCTATTTTTTTTGGCTCAGCTTTTCATTTAATCTGTTATGTTGGCAGTAATGAAACAAATATATTCTATTAGAAAAATGCTAGAAAAGAAGCATTTTGGTTAGTGGCCTCCGACTTTTGGACCTCACTGTATATGTATCTATAAATATGTATTCTCCTGGGAAAGTGGCCGTGTGTGTTTTTCTGTGCATGTGTGTGAGCAATGAGAGAGGATTCTGGGCCGTGTGCACCTACTGTCACTTTTTTTCCCATGTCCTGTCTATTTAAAGATATTGCAGCAGATTTTGAGTCTCAGTCCAATAAACTGGCACAGAAAAATCCTGCAGTACTGCTGTCAGTCTCTTCTTTTAATTTCGTATATATATCCACACTCATTTCTTCAGCCTCTCTCTCTCTTTCGTTCTCTCTCCATCTCTTCCTGTTCCTTCAGCGGTGTCAGTGTCTAATCAAACAGGCAAGATAATTTTCCACACTGTGGCTTTATGGATATGGGCCGCACAGTATACCCCAAGCGTGACTAGAACATTAAAGGGAATGTATTTTCATGGAAGATTTACTGTAATTTTTAAAATGCAAGCCCTACTAATGGACAACTGGCTTCTGTATTTTGTGTACAAAATACCCCCACAGTCTCCCATTATGGCGCCATGCAACAATTAAATATTGTTTACTCTATGTTATTTAGACCTTTGCTAGGTCAACTGCTTTCCTCTGATGATAGGCAAAGCTTTTAGTGCTCCAGTTTTTTAAAATTTCTTACAAACCTCATGCCTTCTATCTTGATCACTGTAAATTTTTGCTCCTGAAGTACTATAAGTCAGCGGTTCTCAATTACAGTTCTCGCGTACCCCAGCACTGCAAATTTTGCATGTCTCTCTAAGTAAACACACCTGATTCTAATAACCAGCTTGTTAGAAGTGAGCTCCATGCATGAACTGTGTTCCAATGGACATGGTCCCTACACAGTGTTTATTGCTCCCTGCTCCCTGAGCAGGGGAAATCAGTTAAATTTAGCTTGATTTCTGAACATTCATTCACAGATTTGCATATACCTTTGTAAATAAATACAATTAAAATTCATGTCTCGCACGCTTTAATGTCCTTTGAATGGAACATATACGTTCGCTTTGAACTGGAAGTATGGTATAAAGAAATTAGCAGGAGCTTTCAAGTAGTGCTTGACATTGGATGAACATGTTCTTCACTACAGTCAGTACTTGAAGATGTTGTTCTCCATATTTGGCAAAGAGGACTAGAGAGCCACATTGCGACTGTTATAGGTCTAACCCTTTGCTTAAGAGTGTGTGCATATTGGTTTGCCGGTTCACAAATTATATTCTGATGTGGTTAGCGGTTGTGTGATCTTTGTGGTTTGGAGGTCAGTAGCTCAGAGCTTATAAAATCCTCCAGCTCTCCGTGTGAACCCGGATTCTGGCTCTGGGAGCGTGAGCCAGATGGCTTGGCGGTCTCCAGATCTGCTTGGAGCAGAAAGTGGAGGTTCTGACAGGCCAGTTTTTCCCGGGCCGGTAAGAAAAATCGCTTAGAGGCAGGCCTGATAGCAGCAGCCTGACCTCGATGTGTTAATCCCATCAGATCAGTGTGGATTAAATACAGGCTGCTCAAAGCCCGTTATGTGGTAATGCGGAATCTGTGCCCGCCCACCGCGAAATCAAGAGACCCGTGCTTTCGGACAAATGACTCGAAGAACGTTTGATTTCTATGTTTGTGTCCTTTCTATATTTGTACTTCCATTGTGTTATGAATAATTCATCTTCAAGCTTGTATTCATAATTAGATATTCTAGGCGAGACACAATTGTTGACCAATTGCCCTACAGCTGACTAGACAACTAGTGAAGTTGACTATTAGATACCTTCTTCAATTTTAAGTATAAAGTAAAAATGCTGTGTGCCTAAAATCCTCTCAGAAAATGTAAATCTTTAAGTTCAAAACAGCTACACATTTTTAGATGTCTTTGAGACATCACATACTGTTTTTGTGAGCCTCCTGAAATGTGTTTTTAAGATACCATGTCAAGTTAAAAAATAATCCAATCTCACATGTAAGGATGCCACTGGCTGTCCTGATCCTGGTCTCTTGAACTTGTTTTGTGTTAAATGCGTTAAACAACAGTTCTATCATTAACATTTAATACAGTAAAGTATTAAATTTAATTTTTTTTTTCTGGCATTTTTAGCCTTTATTAGATAGGACAGATCAAAGTTGACAGGAAGTGAATTGGGAGAGAGAGAGGAGGAATGGGATCGAGAAAGGTCAGCGAGCCGGGACGCAAACTCGCGATGCCCGAAGCGCAACGGCGCTATGTGTCGGCGCACTGCCCACAAGGCTACTATTTGTGATACAAGGTTGAGGTCAGTAATCTGGAGAAATATATATTAGGGCTGTCAGTTTAACCTGTTAACTTAATTAGGTCACACGATACAGTAAGGTGTCATTTGTTAACAATAGTTAATGTAGTAACTAACATGAACGAACAATGATTAACACATTTATTACAGTATTTATTCATCTTTGTTAATGTTATAGTTAATGAAAATACACTCATTCATTGTTAGTTCATGTTAGTTCACAGTGCATTAACTAATCTTAACAAGCACAACTTGTCATTTTAATAATGAAATTAACATTAACTAAGATTAATGCTGTAGATGAATTGTTCAATCTTAGTTCATGTTAAATAATGCAGTTAACTAATGTTAAATAAAGAACCTCATTGTAAAATGTTACTCTTAATTAGTTAGTTTGGAAAAAATAACGCAATTAGAATATTTGAACTTATGTCATCTTATAGTATAATACATATGATGCCGGGTAACAGATGCATAAATGCAGTTATGCACTACAATTCTAAAAATGTCATGTCTAAAAATAATTTTTTTTAAAGAACGTCACAAGATGCTTTCTGTTCCATGTCAGTGCGCTTTGTCCGGCTATTTTTGTAAGACTCATGTAAATGACCCACTGATAAATGTCTAATTTGTGACCGGTGAACTTGAAACCAGCCTAATTATACTAGGATTCCTTAAGATCAATTAGTCTGGTCAGTCAGGCAGCCCAATAGCTGAAAATATGTAACACTGCACATCCCTTGTAAGGACATCATAGCCAAGAATGCCTTTTCGCTTCATTTCTATTATAGGATGAAAGGCCGTTTTCATATCACTGCCACTGACTACTGAAAAGCTTCTTGTTTACCTTGTTCTTTGCTGATTATCTTGGCCCATTTCTGCTTGTTGTCTGTGGAGGTTCGTTAATTGCTTGACAGCGGTCAATAATGTTTCTGTTAGATAAGCTGTTTTTCCCCCCCATCTTTTTTCAAAGAAAGTTTTGCGCTAAGAGGTGCTATCACTCACATTTCAGAGAGAGTGTTTTTTTTGTGTCATCTGACGTCTCAACTGTGTGAAGACAAAGTGGTAACAGAGATTGCAAGTGTGTGTGAACTGATCTAGGGCAGTTCAAGGGAAGGTCGTGACAGGCTGCCAGTGTTTTAGGATCAGCATGCTAAATTAGCAGAGGAAGCTGTGCTCCAGCAAACAAAGTGCTTACCTGGAGAAGCTCAGAATGCTTGTGTACTTTATGAGCGTAAGCTTATGTGTGTAAAGATGACATTGGCCTTAAGTTCTCTACTGTTGTTTGCAAAAACATCTCTGTGTATTATGCTGTAAATGCATTAGTAACAGCTTACAGTATGTATATAGTATTTATTTGTGATACCAGGTTGAGGTTAAAGCCTTGTGCTGTGCTGAAAATTGTTTACCTAATTTGGTGTTGGTGTTAAGCAATTAAAAATTGCTTGTAAGTCTCTAATTACGTATTTTTTTGGAACTGACTGGTCGTATGCCTCATTGATCTGAATTTATGTACCTCAGTTTGATAATTTGGCAATGTTTAAATGTGTATAAGCTAAGATGATAATATATTTTTTTATTTTTAAACTGCTGACTGATAGAGAATGACAAAATTGGTCCATTTTTATTTTTGTAAATCATAATGTGTTTTTTCCCCCGTTTGTTTTACCTTAGCCAGGCCAGTTTCTCAACTTACTTGCATGTACCTGGCTGCTGTCTGATAATATGGATCTTGTGGCCCGTGAAGAGAAATGTGCCCTTGAGCTGGACCTAATGTCGGCACTGCATGAATGAGCGCTTCAGTGCCTCCTCTATCTCTAATGGCTTTTTAATAAACAAAGACTTGACCACCCTTCAGCCTGCCCTTTGTGTTTAGCATAAATGAATACATGAAGATGAACACAACTCTGCTGCTAATGCTACACTGAACATGTGCTTGCTCTGGTGTTTTTGTTCTTTTACTCTCTCTCCTTCTCTCCCGCTGTCGCTTTTTATGTGCGAGGTTTCCTTATCTTACATCCTTGTTTACAAAATACTCTAGCTTAAAAAAAATTCTCATTGCTCATCTCTGCCTTTCGCTCTCATTACTTATTTGTCCTCTTGTGTGATTTGGAATCTTGTTTGGATTTTCGTAACTTTCTAGAAACATTGCTGGCGTTATGACGGACATTGGCTTTGAAGTCTTGTTGTGTGCCACGCTGCCAGGTAAAGCCCTCAGCGATGGCACCAAATTGATTTCTGCATGCTGTGGACAAATTGCCATGCAATGACTAATTAGCAAACATTTTTATAATTCATAATTAGGGCCTCCACTCTCCCCGTGTGAGTTGGCTCGCTGCCGAGCTTTAATTTGCAAAGCCACGAATTCCGCCGCGGAATTATAAAGACTCTCAACCTCCCCCAACTCACAGTTAAAGCAGGTGTCTTCACTTTTTCTTAAAGACCTCCTTCTTCAGACCATCTGATGTAAGGAGACTGTTTTTGGAGTTTTTGAATATGCTAGGCTGGCTCAGAAACAAGTCCATGATGCATCAAGACAGTGGTGAAAGTTTTAAAAGGGAAAACAGAGTTTACATGGACGAGACCATAATAAAAATATTTTTTATTACTCATACTTGATTTTGACTGGGCAACCACTGCAAATTTTTTAAAGCAGCACTGTAAAACCTACTATAATAGCTGTAAGATACAGCATGTATTCTCTGTGGCCACTTTAAGTACAATAATAAAAAAATAAACTCATACTTTGGCTATATTTTAAGTTAAATTGTATTTATTTGATATATTTTAAAGCAGAACACCGGCCTGTCTTCTGGCTGTTATAACTCACACGTATTGTTCAAGTAAATTACTGTAGTGTGTATAAAACCAGAGCTGTAGGAAACTAAGTACAAAACAACAGAAGTTTCTTAATAATGACTTTATGCTCATGAGTTTGTCTCGCGGCTGTGTTATTTTATTTTTTAAAAGCACAGGTTACTGATTTTCACTGTAGGTGCCTCCCACTTAACAAGCACTTCTTTAATGAGCATTTGCATAACCACATGATTTGCATAACAGGCTCCTTCTTATAAACAGATGTTTTAAAAACATAAAAATGCTTGCACCACTTTAAGCAGCGTTTGTGCAGCTTAGTGTTTTGGTGCCTCTCACTTTAATGTTGTAACATTTATTGTGATCTATCTCCTGATGAAAGGCGTTTTTTTGCTAAATGATTATGAAATTTATGGCAACTTTATTTACTTTGGAATTTTTAGGAACAAATGGTGATGATTCTTTTTAAAAATGTTCACGTTTTTTCTACGATATTGTGCATGCGAGGTGCATTTCTTTGTAAACTTTGTAAAAATTGATTGATCCATTTTTAAAGATATCTCCCTGTAACCTACTGATGCTGTTTGATAATGTTTATGAGAGGTCAAGGGTGTATCTATAATTAATGCGCCTTGCAGTAGTATTGGCTCAGTATCCAGTGAATGTGCGAAACATCATCTAGGACTTGTAGAAAGTAGTTTGAAGCTGCAGTGGTGGCGTTGGTTAGTGTGCAATGAAATGTGCTAAAAGGTCCTAAAGCACTATCCAGATGATTCATTTTATACTTTTTGTATGGAAAGAAAAGAAAAATAACGACTTTATTCAACAATTCGGCACTGTTGTGCCATTTTGGAGAGCATCCGCTTGACGCAAATAACCTACACAAGGGGTAGGCAATGTCAGTCCTGGAGTGCCGATGTTCCTGCAGAGTTTCACTCAAACACCTGAACAAGCTAATCAAGGTCTTCAAGATTACCAAGGGTACAGGCAGGTGAGGTTTTATAGGGTTTATAGGGAGCTAAACTCTGCAGGACATCGGCACTCCAGGACCAACATTGCCTACCCCGACCTACGCTGTTTACAAGGATACATTTTTTATCCTTTTGTACAGCGTAGGCTACTTGTGTCCAGCGGATACTCTCCAAAATGGTGCAACAGTGCCAAACGTGTACCGCAATGTGTAAACTTACGCTTTGATTTTAATGAAAACAGCATATACGTGTGTCACAGTTGACACATGACAATGTCCAGCGGATATTCTCCACAGTGACGCTACATCATTACTTTTGTTTTCTTTCTGTACAAAAAGTATTCTCGTAGCTTCATATCGTTACGGTTGTACCAATGATTGCAGATGGACTATTCTGACGATGTCTTTCATACTTTTCTGGACCTTGACCTTGAGTGTTCATTACGTGGCAGTCAATGGGACCGTCACAAGCCTTGTGATTTTCATCCAAAATATCTTTAATTGTGTTCCAAGGACGAATGGATGCAGCATTCAATAAAGATCAAATTAAATGAAAAGAGTTAGTCGGAAAAACAGCAGACAGTTTACTTCTGTTGAATCCGACTGAATAAAAATCACTGTGCATGTTTGTGAAACTCAGATATACCTGATCTCCTCAGACAAAACTACTCTGCCTTGTCCGAGTTGGGCTTAAGACTCCCATGTAGCCAACCCGTCCCAGTGTCCTGTTCCACCCCACTCTAGTGCACTGAACTGGGGAGGAAAGTTTATTTGTGGGGGCTAGGGCTGCACGATAATCATCGTGCGATATGTATTGCGCATCTTGTCAGTAAATTCGGTTCTGTAATCAGCGGTAAATTCCATCAGGTGCGTGGTCTTAC
>JAUMHE010000043.1:15531252-15547996 GCA_032359235.1 Enteromius mattozi | reverse complement strand
TACCGCTGATTACAGAACCGAATTTACTGACAAGATGCGCAATACATATCGCGCGATGATTATCGTGCAGCCCTAATTAAAGGTTAACAAAAAATAAGTTTTAAGGCCCTATGAAATATGTTTTTTAATTCAGTTTTATACTTTTAAGCAAATTCTGTTTTCTGGATTCCATTTTAATGCTTTTATTAAATGTTAATAATCGAAAATATCTCTAATAATTGATTTTATTATAAAAAAAAAGAAACATATATTTATAGTGTCATGGTGCGAGCTGAATGGCGTGCGGAGATTGAAGAGGAGCAGAAACGTGGATGAAAACAACCAGAGACGTTTATTTAAACAAACTTGGAAAACCACGACACGAAATGAAACACGGGCAAGAAAACAAGGACATCGTGCACATTCAATAACCGACCAGGAAAACTCAAAAGACACAGTTTAAGTACACAAGGAAATAAGAGGGAAACTGGGAACACCTGTGAAACACGGCTGGGATGAAATCAATGACAAGGCGTTATTTAAATAACGTCAAGGGAGGGAGGGAGGGTGCCCTGGAGGCCGGAAGGGGCAGAGTCTCTGGAGGTTCCGCGGGAGCCCTGGCGGATCTGGACCTTTGGACGGCCACGGCGGATCTGGACCTTTGGACGGCCACGGCGGATCTGGACCGTCGGATGGCCATGGCTCTATCCCCATCCCACCCCTCCCCATCAGGACCCAGGCACACCTACCCCCCCCAAAAAAAAATTCTGACAACCTGACAACGGTTCTCCTGTCTGTGATTCGGGACTTTGACCCGAGAACGGCACTCATGGCTGTCATTTGGACACCGGACCTGGCAACGGTTCCCCTGACCGTGATTCTGGGCTAGTACCCGATAACTGCGGACTGGGAACCGCGGGGATTAAATCTGGCATATCCGACCACCACTGGGAAACTGCGGACCAGAATCCGGTGGTGACTGGATCGGCTTTTCTGGCCGACATTCTGGAACCAAACTTGGTAATAGCAGACTATAGAATATATATATATATATATATTCTTTATCTGCAATAAAACAAATTAAAATTCTTGTAGTTTCAAGCGTGTTGCCTCATTTTATCAAGTCTGGCTATGACATGACGTCTTATGCGGTGTGAGTTTGAACGGGCAGTGTGAAGTTCTTGACCGTGACTAAAGCAGTCCTGGAGGTTAATAGTCGAGTTCTACGCTACAAGCAGATGCTAGTGCAAGCGAGAGAGGAAAAGGTGTCTGACAGAAGGAGACGACTACAGGGAAGTGTTTCTCAGCGATCCGCCGTGTCCGCCCTCGCAGTCACTTAACGTTTTGACAGAGCAACTCAAGCTTTTCAAGCTCCAAGACTCTAAAGTGCACTTAACAGCTTACTATAACAACGTGTTTTAGCCGTGCACTCGAGGCCTGCGCCAAAGAAAAGCATTTCCTCAGACTCATAGGGTCGAAGACGATGTGCTTCTCTTTCTCTTTTACTCTCTCTCCACCGTGTTTATTTTCACGTCGTCATCAGTCACTTCGCATCTGATTGACAAGCCTGCTGAATCATCTGGAGACGGCTAATGCACATTTCGTGTCTTGTGGAACCTTTGAACGCTGAAAGTACATTCGGTAAAATCCACCACTGGAGTGCTGCTGTCTGACTTGTTTTGCCTATAAGAAGTAATGTGGTGTAATAGACTCGAGTGTTTGTTTTCACACAGCTTGTTTTCTTTTTTTTGATTATATGCTTATAATTGGTAATTATGATGTATGGTAACATTGTAATAACTTTAATAAAGGCATTTGAAATATAGCATGAGGAAATTTACTTTCAAAATTCAAAGCCACGATTTGATATCATGAAGCTTCCTGCAACTGAAGGAAGTGATGCGTCAGGAAGTGAAGGCCTGCTATCAGGAAGAGATCAGATCTCTTTTTGAGATAGGACAGAGATTGGGCTCATATTGTGTCATGTGATATTCATCTTCATCCTCAGAGGAATATTTCTTCATATGCAGATGCCTTTGTTAGAGGTCATTGTGTTCTCAGAGATCAGGGCGCCACCAGCTTTTTTTCTCTTGTGTGCTATTGTCCCTTATTTTAATGATGCAAAAACTGATGCAAACTTTTAGCTTGGAGTTGTTTGTTTTTGTATCATTGAGTCTCTCTCTTTATCTAATTTATGCCCTCCTGTACAGGAAGAAAAAAACATCTCTTTAACATCTCAGTATTTTCTCTTGCATAGCAAAATTTTTAAATGGGGAGCAAATGGACTTAAAATTGTTCTTGCTTCTCTGCTCATAATTTTTTTCTGGAGCCTACCAAGTGGGAAAGCTTTAATAATAAAAGTTTGACTTACTGCAGAAGTGTTTGCTGTCCCCCACAAACTTTGCAAAGGTGATGTGCATTTGTGTGGTTCATAAACTACAACTTAAACTTATAAACTCATAAACCTCTAGGGCCTCACAAACCCCATATCTTAGTAGAAATGAACAAATGAATAATTTTTGATAATAGCAATAATTTTGATTTCATACACCAGGTCATTTGGTCTTGGGAGAAATGCAGTTTGGAAATCTCTCACACCATAATCAAAAGCCAAATGATATTGTGTCAGCCAGGACCACACTGTCTGAGCTATATCCACATTTCATTTCATAGCTCTATATTGTTACTATATGTCAAAAAGTCCTGCCTAAATGTATTTCTCCTAAAGAAATTCAGGAGAAACTTATTAGACAAAGTTTAAATGAAACACTGAGAACTCCATTAAGCTCCTGAGCTATGAAAGCGCAACCTCTGAGCAATAAATTTTCCTCAGGGTTCTTCAGGACGAAACCCTGGCGATGGCATTGCGTGAAACAACCAGCTAATAAAAAGAAGAGTGTGATGATTGTGCTGGAGTCCTCGGCGCTCCGGGGCCGTTATCGTCTCATCCATCCGTCTTAACTCTGCTCCTCACGGTGCTCGGAATGGAATTCTCTCCCCCCCTCTGCCCTTTTGGAGAGCTAGCATGTGTGAAAAATTGTTAAGCAGCTCTCTTCTCTGTTTTTCCCCTTCTCTCTCCCTCTCTCTGTCCTTTGTGCTCAAGCAGGCGTGTTCCAAACTCTTGACATCAAAAGAAGGCGTAACTCATCAGTCTCTCACCAGGGAAACTCTTTTCACCAGGCCACAGAAAGGGGAACATGAGCGAAACAGGATCCGTTCGGGGGCCGTGAGGAGCCGTGGGGGTGATTTGTGGCCCTCTGTGTGTGTTTGAGGGGGGCGGAAGGGAGTTGTGGAAACCGAGTGTGCGGTAGCCAGTCTACACTGGGCCGCTGGAAACATAAACACATGCTCATAATCATGGCACTGAGCATACAAACACACATGGCCCTCATTCGTCAGGTTTCGTTCTTTCTCGTATGCATCCTCGCTTCTGTTTCTCCCTCCATTAACTCCTCTGTTACAGTTACCTCTGAACTTTTCCTTAAACACTCCACTTCTGCTTTTTATTGCTCGTTTTCTTTTTTTGTTTTCTTTCACTTCCTTATGACCTTTATTGGTGTCTTTCAGTAATATGCTGGCTCTCATTCTTTTTTTCTTTTACTTTGTTTGCTCACCAAAGCTTACTAAACTTTCACTCAGTCAGTTTTTTTTTTTTTTTTTTTTTTTTATTGATTTGATTCAGTCGTTCATTTAGGGCTGAGCAATTAATCGCATACAATTATCATGCACATATCATCATTAAAGCCGGTTCTGTGATTAGTAGTAAATCGCCATCACCTGTTTTCAGAATTTACTACACAGAGTCATAGTTCATTGACAAGCTAAGTAATATCACGTTCATAATCACAGATGAATTACCTTCAACGCATGATATTACGTTCATAATCAAACCTGCTTTACTGACAAGGTGCTCATGATAATCAAATTCGATTAATATTTAGATTGTGTTCCTCATATTTTGTTGGTATCATAAAAAAGTAGTTTACATTAGAATTTAAATTTGCTGAAAAAATGAACTCACTCTCAGGCCATCCAAGATGTAGAGGAGTTTGTTTCTGCATCGAAACATATTTGAAAACACAATAATATTTGGCTCACCAATGGATGGTCTGTAGTGAATGGGTACCGTCACAGTGAGACAATGACAATTATAGACGTGAACTATTCTTATCAAACAGAACACCAAGTTGCCATATTGACATCTTTTACAGTCTGGATCAGTGCAGGGCGGTTGAATAGAGGCCAAGGCTAAAGGAGTGTGTGTGTGTGTGTGTGTGTGTGGCCACTTTAATTATGTTAATGCAGCACTCAGGCTCAGTGAGAGGAGTATTAGTCAGTGGACAGGGCCGGAGAGTGAACGGAGAGCCATATGGAGCCCTTTGCCAAAGTTATGTTATACAATCTGCTGCAGAAGAGCTATGCTAATTCTACTGACGGAACCATTTCACACTACAGGAAGCCTGGCTGAGAGGCCAAGAGAAAGTCGTTTTAAAGAGCGGAAAGAAACATGCTGAGTGTGAATGAGAGAATGAAAGAGTGAGAGAGTGAAAGTAGGAATAAACAAGGGAGTAAATATATAAAGAAATGATCAATTTGAGGCAGTCTCCATCATATTTTATTAAATTGTATGTTTAACATAGACCTTTTATCTTAATTCATCACTGTATATTGCATTGTTTTTCTTTCTTTTATTTAATTTGCACATTGTTTATGGCACTGCTTTATCAGAATGTGACTCAGCAGTAAATTGGCAATATTACTATTTATTGTGATAGTAAAGTGTATTAAAACTTATGAGGTTGTTAATGAATTAGTAAAGATGTGAGGGAATAAATTAAAGGAGTGAATAGGGGGTGACTTAAACTTAGTGAGCAAATAAGCAAATCTAAGAGACAAATGATGGAGTAAAATAGCAAGCGAACCAACAGAACAAATCAATGACAAACGAGTAAAGAGGAGGGGAAAATGAATAAGTAAGTGACAAATTTATCAAGCCAGCAAATGAAAGAATGAACAGAAGAGTGAAAGAACTAATTAACTAATATAAACAACCAAATCAAAGAAAGAAAGAAAGAAAACCAGGACATGTGAGAGACTAAAACCTGATGAAAAAGCACACAAGCAACTGAATAAGCAGGTGAATGGACAAATGAGTGATTTAAATCAATTAATTTATTGAGAAACTAGTGAGTGAGAAAGAAAGAGACTAAAACTTAGTGAGAAAGCAAGCAAAATGAGCAAGTGAATTGACAAACAAGTGAAAGAAAGAAAGAAAGAATGAATGAATGAATTACTGAGTGAATGAAGAAATATTTGTTTGATTGTTGAAAACAGTTTTGCCGATTAATATTTTTGCATAACTGATGAATTGAAACAATAAAAGTATTGATTTTTACTAATTACCTAACTAACTAAATATTGGTCAAATTGCAAAATAAAGGTTCATAGCTGGTAATAAATATGGCCAGTACGTTTTGTTAATTGAGTTCTTGCTGTAAAATGCATTTTAAGGAAGGGCTGCTGAATTGAGATAATGATTTGGCTGAAACGTACATTTTTTGTTTCGACCATGTGTTTAGAACCAATAAGCGAGATGATCTGTCTCTTCCTCTCTATGTGTGTCTCTCGCTCACCTCACCTCGCTTTCACCTCGCTCTGCCCCTCTCGCTCTTTCTCTGATGAGCACAGTAAGTGTGTGTCGGCTGCGTTTGATTTGTGGAACTGTGCAAACTCTTGCAAATCCCAACACGCTCACTAACTAGACCTCACCCCCCCTCCCATCCCCTCCTCTGTTTATCCTGCTTTTCTTTTGCCCCCGTTTACCCCAGGGAGACAAAGGGGCGAAAAGAGTCTGTTTCTTCACCTAATCCCCACCTGGAGGCTTTGTCTGAGACCCCATCTTGAACACGCACACACGTGATTTTGTCTTTTATTGCATGTTTCTACTGTATGTATGTTTTGTCTTCTTTTGTGTCGTTTGCAACCATTTTGTGACTATGTCAAGAATGGGGCCCTTTTTTTTGAATAATTTAAATATGTTGTTTTGTGTTTAATAGGCTGGCTGTTTCCTTTACTGTGGCTGTAGTCTGGTTCATCTCATATGCTGAGAGGGAAAGAGGCTAAATGAAAGAGTTTAACCTTAGTTTAGACAGAAAAAGGATGATGCTTTGTAGACAGCCTCCCACTGATGATACCTTTAAATGGAGTCGAGTAGGTTGATATCTTTTCTGTTTGCTCTATTTAGATGGGGCACTGAGAGCTGGCTTTTATATATCTGCTCTTCCTCTCATATGACAAATTACATTTTTTTTTTTTTTTCTTCAAGTGTTTTAATTCAGAAACAGGTTTATCTTTGTTGTCAGGCCTGTAATTGACCAAAGCTTTTTTTGGTTAGCTGGAGGCAGGATGAGGTGTGTAGTATATGCACCAGACGTTTGGCATTATAAGATTAAGGATGATTACTTTGGCTGATAGATTATTTTATTTTATTTTACTACTACTGTTTTCTATTTTTATTTTAATTTATTTAAATGAGTAATATTTTTATCATACTACTTTTAGCTGATATTTGCATGGCAAACCATTTGTCATTTATATTTATAATTTATAACAATACATTTTTGGCAGAAAAGATTAAGGATAGTCATGGTTGTGACACTTTGTTTGGTTAGATTTTATTATTTAATATTTAATTTTTAATAATTAATGTATTTATTACTGCTATTTTATGTAAATCTTTTAAATTTCATTTATTTGATTTTTTTTACTACTATTGGCTGACATTTGCATGATAAGGCATCATCATTCATAATTCATTAATCATTCATTATTTATTTGTCATTTAAAAATATTATTGAAATTATTATTAAATAATTTAATTTTAATTCAATTATTATTTTAATTTCAATTTAATGGTTTAATTTTTAATTAAATTGTTTATTATTTATTTATTAAAATTAATTTACTTAATTTAATTCTGAATTAAATTTAAATTAATGATTATTTTACTAATAATAATACATTTTACTTTTAAAAATGTATGTTTTTTTTTTTACTTCTACTGGTTGATGTTTGCATGATAAACCATTACCCATTTATATTGTGTAAACCGCAGTTGTAGCTTATCTGACTTGGAGAATAATCCTGTTCTTTTAGACTAAAGTTCTCTCATCAGGCATGTGTTTCACCTTCAAACCTTCGAGAACAGGGCTCTCAAAGTCTGGTTAATCTAGCACTCCGCTTACATTGCTGTTCTGTGACGGCTCCACGCGGACCCAGGATGCTTAAATATTAATACAAGCATTCTTCCTCCCCAGCGCTCCGTTATCATCGCTGTCACTCTCTGGGGCACGGCAAGCTCGCGGTATTGTCACACACTTTCAATTTCAATTAAAATGGGCGCACAGGGATAAGGAGAGTACCGGCAAGAGGAGGGAATAAATACCTGTTAAAACGCTATGCGTGTTTGAATGCGTGCTGCGGATTGATAAAAGATTAAAAGCGCTGAGAGTGATAGGGAGTTTGTCAGCACTTTTATCTGCTCCAACATGCTAGAAAAGATGGGACCCAGTCATGCCTCACATCCCTCTTCTCTTGTTTCCCTTTCTATTTGCGTTTGTCTTTCTCTTCCTTAAAATGGTGGGGATTTTAGTGTCTCAGCAGGCATTGGCCTGAGAGAGAGATTTTCGGTAATGAATAGACAGCCCGAAGCTTTCATGACGCAATCTTTTGGTTGTTTCTCAGGGCATTGGTGATGAAAATGGTTAATTCAAACTAAACAAATCTCAAATATGAAATCTCCTCTTAGTATGATCTTTGTGTTGATCTAATAACAGAAATCGTCTGAAGAAAATCAGTTGGAGTGTATATGTGTATATTAGTAGTGCTGTAAAATGATTATTGTGATTTTACATAATATATGTATGTGTACTGGGTATATTTAATATGTATATGTAAATACAAACACATACATACATGTAATTAGATAAAAATAAATAAAAATTGCTATAGATTTTTGATAGTTAATTTCTATTAGTAATTAAAAAAAAGGTATACTGTATATGTATATGTGTGTGTGTGTATATGTATAATGTATGTATAATATATATATATATATATATATATATAATTACAAGGAACAATAACATTCTGTAATATTCACTTATATCAACCAATATAAAACCTATATAGCCATTTTTATCTACATTTTTATTTACCCACATTTTTATTAAAGCATTTCAATGATAAATGCAACACAGGGACATGGATGAACCTTTTTGGATAATTGAATCAGACTGAAACGTCTGAAAAGTTTTGAGTTGATTGATTGCTATGGAGAGTTTTCAACTGATGTACAGAAATGAATCAAACTAACTGATTCTTTGCTACTGAAGTTAATTAAATTATTTAGCATGCTTGATGGCAAATAAAAATGCATATGCAGTATATTTATATATATATATATATATATATATATATAATATACATGTATATATATATTGTGGTTATAATACTTTAGAGAGGACAGGAAATGATGAGCAGGAAAAGGGGGAAACACAGTCTGTAAATCCGTACTTGAACTCACATTGCACAACTCAACACAATCACAATCTTATGACCAGTGTCCACTTGTATTAATTTCCAAAAATACCATCTCATTAAGTGTTTCAATCCCAGCTTTGAATTTTAGCAGATGTAGAAAGTAAAATCTAACAAATAAAGGAAGTGGATATGAAATAGTTTCACATAGCTAGCAGCTACGCCACATTGATTTTTTTTTTACAGAGAGAATTGGCAAGCTGTATATTTGTGTGTTATGTGTTTGTATTTCTCTCTCTCTTCAGGTGAGTGCTGCAGAGTTCATTCTTTTATCTCAAACTCTCGGAAGAATAACTGACAGGTTAATGCACACGAAAAACATGAATGGTGACAGACACTCTTTTGGCTCGTCCTTCATTTGGACCTGTACAGTTACCGTCTGTGTCAACAGCGTTATGAGTTTCTCGCTGGCAGATCGGGATAAATCGACAGCTCCAGTGTTTAATGACACTCTGTTGTTTGGCCTCTCTTAAGTCTTTTTTGCTTTTGCAGGTGTCCTTACATATGTCTGGATACTTAACTGCATGTTCAACAGTTCTGCCAAATAAAGCCCTGTCTTCATCTCTTCCAAAGACGACGTGTCTTCACAAAAGGAAATTGCATTTACACCTAACAAAATAAACTCCACATTAAAGATGCCTCACATCCTCTAGTCAAGGAACAAAACGTGTAGGCTATGTGACCTTTAAGAGGAAAACAAAAAAGAAATGCATCTCCCGTTGATTACGGAAAAGCAGTTTATAAACAGTCAAGGTTATGACTCACTCCGAGGCGTCGTGTAAATCTTCTCTTTTTGTGTTGAAGGTATCGATTGAGTCATAACGTTATGAGCAACTGGGTAATTTAACTTGTGGCAAGAGGCTTCTTTGACAATTTTTAATGGCTAAAAAAAAGCTGTATGCCAAAAAAGATGAGTTCAGTTGATACATAACTTGAGAAAGTTGTTGAAGGCGCTGACCAACCGCTAGCCAGACCTTGTGTGTGAATGATTGTCTGCTTCTTGAACTTCAAAAGATCTGTTTGTGGATTTACTGCAGAGTGCATTTCTTTTAGACTGGCTTCTCTGGGTGAGTGGAAAGGGTCAGACTGTATGGACTCTACAGGGAAGCGCCGTGAGGAAACTCAGGTGAACAAAGTCCTCATTAGCACCATTAATATACCTTGCAAGGGTTCCATGGCAGCCTTTCCGGCTCCTCATTAGTTGATTTTAACCTTTCACAGTGACCCATTATGGATCATTGTTGACCCCAGGATGAGGTGACTTATAACGGAACCGGGAAACTATGATTTAAAAGAAGCCAGAGGCCTCTGCGCCAATTTAAGAGCTCTCTTAAACTAGAGCCGAGGAGTGTTGCTTGGAGACATAACTTTATAATGAGGAGCTGAGCACTTGATTGATTACTTGTCTTTGTGACGGCCCGGCTGTGTTTATCTTCAAGGTAGTGCAGCTAAGCTTTTGTGTACCTGTAAGGTCAGATTGCATTATTGCGGTGAATGCTTCATTAGTGATGCTCGTTGGTGACATTGTTTGGTTTGCATGAAGTCATCTGAAGTGCACTTAAGTTGCAATAGTTTCTCACTTTATTCAGGCTCTGGAAGAGTCAAGGAGAGTGTTCAAGAATCCCAACAGGACAGTGTTTAATCTTCGCAGGTGTAGTCTTTTGTTTTACAAGTGCAACAATTAAAAATTTTATAAAAAAGAGACATTTAATTAGCTGATAATGTAGAAGTCCTTCAAGTGCGGTTATGTAACTATAGTCGTGGTTGCTGTGGGCAGATAATGAGCTCCTCAGGTTTCTTGTTGATATTAAAGGCGGTTAAACTCAGATCTCTAGAAACAATAGATACAGGCTGCAGCAAATGCAGATGTCAAAAGCCATATTAAAGATCTGTTTGTTTCTTCTTTTTTTTCCCTATTTAAAACTGACAATAAATATTTAGTTTCTCTTTTTTTTAGAACTAGTTATGAAATATTATATTTATTTATATTTATATAACTATACACAGTTGCGCTCATAAGTTTACACACCCCTTGTAGAACGTGCTAAATGTTAATAATTTAAACAAAATAAAAGGGTTATTAAAAAGTTATTTTTTATTTAGTACTGTCCTGAATAAGCCATTTCACATAAATACATATATATGTATGTATGTACATATTTATGGATCAGATTTTTGCCCAAACTTGCACAAATATGTCAAAATGTAGTGATTCTAATTATTTACTTTATTTATTAATGAATTATGATTTATTTATTATTATTTAAGTCATAGTTTTGATGCATTTGCTTGAGGGCAGGAGTTTCTTAAATATTTTATTAAACATATGTAAAACATATGTTAGGCAGTTAATACGTTTGCTTAATTTTCTAATGGCTGGTCAGAATAAATCTCTCTTAATTAGCATTAAATCATGGCTTGTTGAATCCATGAAAATGCTCTAATGCATGTTAGTATTCTTTAATTCTTTTTACATATCAATATATTTGTTTTATTTAATTATTTATACATTTGTAGTGGCTCAGCTGAAGATTGACCCCGACCCATCCCACCCGTCCATCTAAAGGATCGTGAATTAGGCTGAAGGGAGTGTCATGAAGGTGAAGAGTTCATTGACACTTTGGCCTTTTGAAGCTCTTCATTGCTCTTCACTCTGTCTAATTGATTTGAGAGCTGCTTGTCCAGCACTCAAGAACTCCATTTAACTCTCACAGAAAGATGAGGAGGAGGTAGAGGGGGTTTGCTTAGTGACTGAGTTAAGAGGGGCTGGTTAGGTTGAGGGGTCACAGCTTGTGTCTCCTCAGTTGCGCTCCATCTCCGCACCAAGGCTTTGTAAGATTGATTGATGTGTTTTGGATTGTACATGTGAAAAAGTACCATATATAGCAAAGGAAAAGATTGGCAAAGCCTTTGGAGGAAGTGACCTCGCCATCTGCAATCTCCGGTATAAAATGTACATGCTTGTGTATCTTCAGAAATAGCATGCTTCCGCTGATCACCTGTACATGCTTGAAGGTCTTCACTTGTACTTCCCACTATTGTCTGGTTTACTTCTTTGAATGCAATTGTTGCTATAACAACATAGGAAATGGAACTGAATAAAACAAAAAAAAATGATGTTACAATTGTTCTTTGTCTCACTGAAATCTGACTAAATTCTGTCGCTTCTGATAATCATGTTTAGCATTTTCTTTACTTACGTCTGTTTCTTGTCTTTTCTCATCCTCAAAATGACTAACTAAGGAAATGATAATATGTGGTGACTTGTGAGGAGGTGTAATATATTCATTGTGCTGCGCTTTCAAAACAAACAAAAGAAACAACTGTCAAGTTCATCCGAAAATGCGGAAAATAATTAATCAGTCTAGTCAAAAAGGAAATGAGTATTCTTTTATGTCAGACACAGTGCAAAGGATATAACTTGATATAGAAGTTTAACTGTCTCTTGTGAGATTAGCATTAGGATTTTGGGTTTCTAAAATGCCTTTGTGGCGTCTAAAGAAATCGGCAGTGCTATAGGCCGGGTCAGAGCCCTGAGGTCTCCTCCAGTCTTATCTCAGCTTAAATACCCCCTCGGGGTGGGTCGTGTCCTGTGGAAAACACCTGCCTGTTGATGTTGTGGGGGGAGATCAAGGAGCTTTTGGTAATCAAGATGATTGGCAGTTTGTAGGTGGACATTGTTTACTGAATTGCACTGTAATTTCCTTAAACGGCTGAGTCTCTAGTCCGGATTGCGTGTTTAATAGGTCCACTGGTGCTGTCTTTATTATATTGTTTTTTGAGGAAAGTGCTGGATATAGTGCTGAGTTTGCCCGACTGCATTGTGCCAGCTGGTGTGGGCGCTCTGAAGATGCCCTCTGGATATCACACACACACAGATGGAGGAGAGATCGCTCCTTCACTGCTGATGCTTCAAGTCCCGATTGTAATTATGATATCCGCTTAACAAAGCCTCTCCCTCTTTCTCTCTCTCTCTCTTTCTGAGATGTTATCATCTATGAGATTTGTTACGTCTCATTTTTTCTAGTCTCATCTCTTCTCATCTTGGCTCATCATTTCTTCACATTGACTTTTTCCAGTTTGCTGCTTTTGGCTTCTTCTTATCTTGACTTTTCTGTCCTCATCTGTTTTTGACCATTCTCTCTTTTTCTTTTGCTCTCTTTAAGGTTGTTGTCCAAGATTTGTGTCTCTTCTCATCTTATCTCTTCTCTTTTTGTCCCACCTTTCCACAATTTACATCATCTTTTGCATTCTTGTCCCTTATGGTTTTTAATTCATTTTTTTCATGTTCTCTGTTTGCCTCATCTTCTTTTTTCGCATTCATTCTTTCTTCTCATCATGGAAAATCTTTTCTCTTTTGTCTCTCTCTTCTCTTTTCAACAATCTTTTCCTGTTTTGCTGCTTCTTGCCCCTTCTCACATCTTCTATTCTCCTCATTTGGTCTCTTCTCTCCTTATTTGTACTCATCTCTTCTTTCACTTTCTTTTTCTTTCTCTGAAACTTTATTCAAGACTCTTCTCATCTGGTCTATTTTCATCTTGCCTCATCTCATTTTACCTTGTGTTTTCTCTACTCATCTAATCTCTTCTCACATCTTTTCAGCTAATTTTACCTGCTCTCTTCTTGCCTCGACTCTTCCTCATGATGTTTCTTCTCATCTTGGCAAACTTTTTCTCCTTTTCACCTAGTTTTTTCTCTTTCACTGCTTTTTGCCTCTTATCACATCTTCTCACTTCTTCTCATCTTGTCTTTTCTCTCCTCTTGTGTTCTTGCTTTCTTGCTTCTTCTTTCTCCTTCTTTTTCCTCTTTTTGAAATATGATCCAAGACTCTTCTCTTCTCTTCTCTTCTCTTCTCTTCTCTTCTCTTCTCTTCTCGTCTTTTCTCTTCTGTTCTGTTCTGTTCTGTTCTTACTTCTTCTTTCTTTTTCTTTCTTTTTCCTCTCACTGAAACATTATTCAAGACATTTTCTATCTCATCTCTTCTCCTTGTCATCTCACCTCATTTGCCTGTTTATTTTCTTAAAATGTCAACTCTTTTTATCTTGTCTCTTCTGTTCTCATCTTTTCTTTCCTCTTGTCTTGTCTCACCTCTTCTCGTACAGTCTCGCTTTGAAGTGCTTTGAAGTGTTTATAATAGTAGACCTTCATTACTCAATCACTTTCCTATAACCACAGATGTCTTCGAGGTGAGAAGTGAAGGGAAACCAGTTTGATCTTGTTGGCTATCATTTATCTCACGTGAGATGCCTTGCTTGAACAAACTAGCCAACACTGTTGCTCTGCCTTTCTTTTCCCTCTCTTTTGATGCATCTTGCTCTCTTTTCCTCACTTGTATGCCCTTTATTTCCTGTATTATGCTCCATCTGTGCACTTTTGTCCTATTCTCTCTGTCTCTCATCTCATATTTCTCTCTTTATCTTTATCTTGCCTTTCCTCTTCTCTCTCTTTCCCTCCATCTGCCATCTTGCAGGCCGTCTGAGAGCTGGCGAGCGTTCTGAAGGTTCTCCGCCTTGGGGAAGGCTTTCTGGAAAGCAACAAAAGGATTTAAAAATAAGTTTGGTCTTTTCCTTATTTTAATGAGCCCTTGAATATTTCCCAGCCAGACAGCCTGCTGCACTTGACGTGTTTGTGGATATGTGCGTTTTTTTTGTTTTTCTTCTGTACATGGATGTGGTCTGAACTCGGTTCGTTTTAGAGCAGAAATAATTCCTAATGTACATATTTTATCAGTATTTTGTGTGGCGGCATATGGATGTGAGATAAAAAGGCCTTATGTATCTTGTAACCCATTGCGGTTGTATGAAAGTAATTATAGTTTTAGCTTTGTTGAATGGATTAATTTTAATTGGATGGATTAGAATGTAAGTAGAGTGACTCGTTTGTTGTATTATTTTTTATTATTTAGTATGGATGTCTTTGAAGTGTTGACAGAGTGTGTATGTCATTATAGTATATAAATAGTTTGCTTATTACATCTAGAAATTCATTTTCTTTGTAATGCTTCTGTTTACATACAGGAAATGTCATTCCAAAGAAAAAAATGTTGAATACTTTCATCAGATTATTTTCATTTTCTGTTGACATTGGGTATTCAGGCTTTTGGATGTTTAATTAAGCTTTTCCTTTACCTCACTTAAAATTAATCTTTTAATAACACTGTTAAATGTAATCTTTAACAAAAGTGTTAAACTTTTTTTTAAATCAGTGCATTCCAATTGGTTGGTATTAAAACAACCAGTAATTACAAATATAAATATAAATAATTAAAGGAATGAACACAATAACAGTAACATTGTGAAATTTCCTTGCATTGACTAATATATATTAGTCTGTAAAATAAAAAAAAAATATATATTATTTTATTTGATCTTTTTAATTTTTGCAAGGTTTGCTCAGAATAATCCGAATGTGCTAATATTGTCTTGTATTGGTCATACTGTGCATATGTCCTCTTGCCTGAATATTTATCGAGCAGCACAAGATAATTATTGAGCGATTTCTGCCGGCAGATATCTCTGCACTTTAACTTATGAGGAAGTTCTTATCCTCTTGCTGAGCCTGGTCAAGAGCATTAGCAAACACATCAAATGAGAAATGGGGGAAGGGCCATGTCCCCACAATCCTGTCCCATCTGTTTGGACATTGAGCAAAAAGAATGCTTAGATCACGTGAACTGCTTATACTCTGCCCCCTCTCAGCGCCTGCCGTACGTTTGCGTAGCTCTCATATTTGTAGGCAGTACGATTTAGCAGACATCATTGTGACAACACAAATTAGCAACACTTTAAAAAAAAGCCCTTACAAATCACAAACAGTGGCTGCACAGAGTGCTGATTGTCGCTAACCGCTAACAGAGACATGGTGTATTTACACATTCAGCAGTGTTTTTTAGTCTGTTATCCGGCTGTTTTTTTGTGCCCTCTGCATGAGCTGACTGTGTAATTGGGTGTTGAGATGGGCGATGAGCAGGATGGAGCAGGGAGTAGGAGTAATCTAGGGTTATTTGTGGTCAAACGTTAGATTGAAGATTGCAGTTAGCCTCTGCACCCTCATAATCTGTCCTCAATCCTGTTAGCACTGCGTGAACTGTTATCCAGTGAAGGACGTCCAAATTACAGGTCACAGATTCATGCAGACAAACACTGACTCACATCAAACAACATTTTAACCATTGTTTTTGTTTTGACACAGAATTGTAACAAATATTTTGTAATGTCATAAATCATTATTATAAGCATATACTTACTTATACTTAATTTAATTTAGTTTAATTTAACTTTTTCCACAGATGTTTCTTAAATTTACCACTTGTTAAGAAGGGATTCTTGAGGCCCACCTTATCAAATCATTGGATTCATTCATGGCTTCCAATTACCATAGCACAATTTTCCCTCATTGTCTTGTTTAAAGCACACTACAGCAGGTATAGAGGTTGCATCCTTGTGCCTTGAGGCAGAGAGTGGTATATGAGCAAGACTTTACTGCTCAGATCTCAGGTGGAGATCAGAAGAACGTGAAAGAGCTCTTGACTTCCTTTTGTCACAATGTTTGCGCTTTTTCCAGGAATTCCTTTTCTTTAATGTGCTATAACCTGAAAATCAGAGTTGAGGGACAAAAGGAAGGAGCCATAGAGAGGCCTGCTGCTTCTGACGGGTCTCTGGGGTCATTTTCACCTCTTTGTGCTGTGTTGTTTGGAGCTCACATGCCAGGGCATGCTTTGACTTGCACAGCACTGTTTGTTTTCTTAACTCCATGGGTTCCCTGTAGTTCCAAATGCCTCAGTACCTCTGAATCTGAGTGAGTCAGTCTATGCTTTTCTACTCATGTTGGAGGCTCTTACCCCTGTGGGTCCTGTAGATTTTTTCCATGTTTTTCTGTGGAGTACACAGTTCACGTTTGAATTGAATTGATATTCCATTTTGCACGTGCTCCAGTATGAAACAGCATTCATAACAGCATATTTAGAGAGAAATATTGTAGAATGGAACTTGAATTTATTCATACAGTAGGTATTTATTTGGGTCATGTAACAATAAAGATTGTTAAAAGATAAAATTTTGAAATGCATTTTACATTTGGTTAAGATTGCATTTGCTGATTTAGTACTTCCCCTCAGGCCATACAAAATATAGATAAGTTTGTTTCTTCATTATAGCAGGTTATAATT
>JAUMHE010000043.1:15503430-15531152 GCA_032359235.1 Enteromius mattozi | reverse complement strand
TTTGCTGATTTAGTACTTCCCCTCAGGCCATACAAAATATAGATAAGTTTGTTTCTTCATTATAGCAGGTTATAATTTAACCATCATATCACTTGTTCACCAATAGATCCTCTGCAGGGAATGGGTGCCGTCAGAATGAGAGTCCCAACAGCACATCACAATAATCCATAAAAAGTAATTCTTCATCATTTCTGGACAAAATACTGATCCATAACAGTGAAAAAAGCCCATGCCTTGTTGCCCTCCAAAATCAAAATCTGGGTTCTGACGGCACCCATTCACCGCAGAAGATCCATTAGTGAATAAATAATGGAATGCTAAATTGAACCGAATCTGTTTATACGAAGAAACAAACTCATGTACATCCTTTTGTTTTTAATGATCTATTTTATGTGAAATAATAGTAAGATAATAAGTTAGATGATAGTACAGGTCAATGTGTGTAAACTCTGATTAGCAAGAATAGCACACTTTCTCAAAGTATGTTTTTAGAGCCTTAGCAGTAAATGCCATGTGACTAATCAATTTGAATCCACAGGAAAATGACGTTACCCGATGGCACCGCAAACAAGTGCACAGTCTTCTTCTGTAGAGAATATCCTGTCTGCACACAAGCTGTGACGTGAAAGGCAACAGACAGGGGAAAAAGTCCATTTCATGCTCTCCGGGGCCCTCCACAACATCAGGCAATAGCAAAACATCTATTATTACATAATGAAATAATTGCGATTTATATGTTGCTTGCAAAAAATGTCGTTTCGTCAGAATGCACGGCTATTATATGCTGATTGAAACTATCATGCAGACTGGTAATGGGCTATCACACAATAAGTGCTTCAGTCATTGTAACCTCTACTGTCGGCCCGGCCGTCCTCTCCTCTGCTGTAATTGCATTTCTAACTGACTGCTTTTAGCTCGGAGGATCCTACTCGTTTTTTCCTCCTTCATCTTGGGTTCCGTTACAACTCTGCACAATTAGTCCGGGCCAGCGTTTAGCGAGGAGCTGCGGCTCGGCTGAACCGTGAGTCCATGTAATTGCATTTGGCAGGAGGGGCAACCCGACCAGCTTGATTTCACACCTTGCAGACGCAAGTCCATTTACATGCAAACAGCTTCAAATTACAGCTGTGGGAACAGGCAGGGGACCGTTCGGCCCACCCTGGGCCCCTCGTGCGGCTGGTTTAGCAAAACGGAGTGTGATTGAATGAAGGAAATCGGCGTAATTATTACCCAGCCGCACTCCCACATTAATAACAGGTTAGAACCAAAGATACGGTAATGAGAGCGAAAGCGTTCACTTGTCATAAAAGAACTCTGATATTATTGCCACATTCACTCGTATGCTCAGATATCACCAGGTAACGTGTTAGCGTGCTCGAAGTGGAGCCAGGAAACAGCCATGTGGAAAATAAAGTTGCTAAGTGACATCACCTCCGAGATCTCCTCCTTCGAGTTTTTAGCACGTTTCACAACAGGTGTGAAACATTATAACAGATTTACTGTGAACAGATTGAGATAATGTACTTGAATGAAGTGTGTTATTAGATTTATAAACGTTTCAGAACTTAACACATGTTATTGCAAAGGTGGCAATAACATAATCTGACGGAATGTAATGTAACGTAATCATGTGGAATGTAACGCTCAATGCTAAAATCTGCATGAGAAGTACAACCTTATACATTTTGCTTTTCCTGTTAATGTAATACTTTATTGGTTTGAGAACATTGGCCGAAAAAAGCCAGTGTTTCATTCTGAAGTGTTAGTTACAGTCGGTGCCATATTTTTAATAGTTCTCTTTTTCTCTGAGTCAGAGTCAATAAATCTTTATTGGCATGACTGTAAAGGATTTCAACAAGAAAATCCTTCAAGTTCTTACTTGCTGTGGTAGTGTAAAGCAGGTTGAAGTAAACAAAGCAAAACTTTTTAAACACTATAAATATGTATTTTAGTTAAAGTTTTGAAAATTCGCATTGCAAATACACTTGGTCTCATATACCTCTCATTCAGCTTTGGATCATAAATCACAGAATGTTTTAGAAAGTAAAAAATGTGATATATTATATGGAAAATATTTTTTTAATTGAAAAAAATACTATATATATATATATATATATAGATATATTAGTGCTGTCAAACGATTAATCGGATAACCTATATCCAAAATAAAGATTTTTGTTTACATAATGTATGTGTGCATACTGTGTATATTTAAAATGTTTATATAAATACAAACACATGTGTGTATGCATTTGGGAAATTTATTTTTTATTAAAAATATTTATATATTATACAAAATGTAAGAATGTAAATATATAAATGTACATACACATGTACATATTATAAATTCCATTACATTGCGCTGTGACAACCTATTTTTAAAATTATTGAAAACTAATAACTAACATAGCTATGAGGTGCTGCTGTCATCGGTTGTTTTAATTTCAACTGAATGAAAACAGACAAGCAAAAAATTGTATATGTGTCAGGTCATGTCAGGCCTTGTTGTGTAAATGTGACCATACAGCACATTCTATTTTACAAAGCGCCCCTCCGGCTTTGGGAATTAGCATGCTACATAGATGGCAGATACATACTGTAGCAAGCCGCTATGGGAGCTGTGTGACCTTTCCCAAAATAATTTTAATTTTCTTTTTCTGTTTTCTCTCTCGCTTTCTCACTCACTATGCACTTCAAAAGGAGTGAGAAGGTCACAGCCCAGCGGTAACTGTTGTTAATATATCAGCCCCTGTGTTTTTGACTGTAATTATGCAGTAAACTCCTAGAGGTCTGGCTGAAGCATGTGTATACGGGGCTCTGGGCCAAACACAGAGGGGGAATGGAGATATTTTCTTTCTTTTGAAATCTGTTTCAGAGCTATTATAGCTCTGAGGCTCTACTTATTGGGGTTCTGTTCTCTCTTTGTGTGAAATTTAGTGCCACCCACATTAAGATGAGCTGTTTAGGGTTTTTGTAATAGCAGTTTTGCTTGGTTTTTTGTGCAGATGACCTGCAAATGTTTCTGAGATTTATTGGATGAAGCCAGAGAATGAAGTATTGACCTGGTTTGGAAAGGAAACTCTGTTCTCTGGTGTTTATGAGAATACAATCCGTCTTTGTATGCTGCAAAATAACAACAAAGGAATAACACAAACCTGCCCCCGAGGTCCGTTGCCTACATGTGGAAGGCATAATACAGTTTCCAGTTCATGGACTGAGATTGGCACCACAGTGACCCAGTCTGTATCCCACACCAGTGACTGTGCATTTTTATTAGGGATTCTTTTGATATACTTAGAGCAACTCATAGACCTACACGGATTCCACAAGAAGCTTTCTGGAGAATTCAGACTTCTGTCTTTCTCAAGGTTCTACATGGTCTTTGCTCCAATAATATTCAATTATTAAAGATTTTGCTTAATTTGTTAACCTCAGCTACTAACTACTGTGTAGTTTTGGTCACATTTACCATTGCTTGGTGGGAATTCTCATTACGATTCATTTTAATAGGAATCTATGCAAATGGGTGAGTTGTGTACAAATTAAACATTTTCCCACATAGATTTTGTATTTGGTTGGAGTTGTTCATGTCAAACAGGAAGCTGCTTGATTGGAAAGTGGCCTCTTTGTGAGCCACGCTGTGCTATTGGCAAGGAACCTTTTTGTCTGTGTTATTTTGTTAATGTAACGACACCTTATTACTTCTTTGGAACAGAAAAGATATATGTATATATATATATAATTTTTATTTATTTATTTATTTTTTTTTTTCCTGGATTGCTAAATTGATTGAAAAATGGCCTTTTCTCATGAGCTTTTCTTATATGCAGACAATGATTTCAAGTGTTTAAAATGAGTTAAGACTTAGATATTGTGGTCTCTGCGCATTTAAATTATAGTAGTAGAACATATTTTGACATTATAAATCTATGCCATGCAATTTAGCAGACTTCTCCCTCAAAATATTAAAAATGTGTTCAGATTCCATTTAGACCTACTCTTAGCATCAGGTGTTGCTCTTTTTTTGAGTGTATATGTGTGCTGTATTGGAGCGGTGACGGGCATCTCACTGTCCTGGTGCCTGTCATGAGAGAGGGCAGACAGCTGTGCTCTGCTGAGCTCAGAGAGTCGTGTATGAGAATTCACGCGCTGACAGAGACAGATGACAGCTGAAAGGAAGCAGCCTGCTGGAAGAACACCTCCATATCTCACACCGCCTCGCCTAGACCACCCCTTTAGAAAACCCTCAGCCATCACTCTCTCTTTCTTACTCACTCCCTCTTTCACTCTATTACTCTCCCAGTTCAAACTACTTCATTGACTTTGTTGTTTTGCATGCATTAATTGCCCTCTAAAATACTGAAACACAAAATTAGGAGGAAATGGGAGGTATTAGTTATGCTAATAAGCAGAGGAAAGGTAAAATGTAATATAAAATTCACTATACTGTAAATTAAACACGTAAATGCTTGTTTTATTGAAATATTTTAATATTATTCATTTTTTTTTCTCTGTGCCAATTTTCATATAAAGGCAAGCTGATAACGGTTTTAATATATTATATTATATATTTAAAAAAGGATTCACTATACAGTCCAATGGGATTATTATGCATCAAAAGAGTCAAAACACAGTACTGTTGTGCAATATTTAAAAACCTAGTATACTTTCATTGAATACACATTTATTGATACGTATTTAATGCACCAGTAAAAAAAAATATATATATATTTTTACCTTGGAGCACTCTTTGGGGAAAAAGTGAGCATAAAGCTATATTTTGTATTATATTTTATTATATTACATTATTTTGCAGTTTGGGTACAAAATGACAGTAGCATATGCATAAATGCATAAGAAGAAATCTTCATTAATTAAAATAATACAATAAAACAAGCGTGCAAATTAAATGCAATGGAACATTAAAAATAAAATTGCAAGTACAATAGACTTTCTCTTTCTCTCATCCCCTCACGTTCTACTTTTCATCTTCCATCTGGCAGAAGTCTTGCATTTTATCTAATTTTCTTTTGTTCATTCATTACCTTTTCATTGCTGTGCATATATGATTCATACTCCTTTTCCACACATTGTCTTTCATAGCCAGGCCTCATTGTTGCTCTGTACTTGAAATCATTTTAAACCACATGGCACAATTTAACTGTGTGTCTTTTTTTCTCTCCTTTCCTTTATGTTCTTCTGTCCTGCCCACCCGTGGTCTTGACCCTCTGCTGACTCACAGGTAAGCCTCTCCATCCATGTTTCATTAAATGTCTCTGTCGTCTGAAGTCTGAATTTCATGTCCTTGTCTCGTCTGAGCTCACGGATTCCACCCACACAAACAACGACATCTTTCTGGAACTTTTAGTGGCAAAAAACTTACATTAGTGGATGGTATCAACAAAGCAGAGCTTGTGGGCTTGTCTGGTCTGTTTTTTGTCCTGTAAGGACATTTTCTGACCTACTTTCTAGCATGTCTGAATTATGAGGGGCTGTCGTTTATGTATGTGGCATGGCGAAATATGTGCTGAAAGAGGGACAGGAATTTAGGAAATAATGTAATGGTATGTGCTTTTTATCAGCGTGAAGAGCTTTCGCTGTGCTTTGGGCAGGGATTACATTGAGGTTTAGATGGACCGCTGTAACAATGTGAGGTCAGGGGCAGCGGCTGGTTTGAACGCTGCTGTATTAATCTGTACATTAAGGGGAAAGTTATAAGTCTGAAGAACTACAAGTGAAAAAGTTATGTAATGAAGTTACATAGAGTTATGTAAGTAGAATTGAGTAATTGAATTTTTCTGAGAGACCCTAGCAACAAGTATCCATGAGTTTGCTCAGCTTTAGCGCTGAGCAATATAAATATTATTACTTTTCATCCACATCAAATTATTTTTATCAATATTTTTCTGCCTTTTGGCATCATTTAATTACATAAAGCACAATATGACACTATAGATTAGGGTGTACAGTTCAGTTAGAGTAAATGTTTTTTTTAAACAAACTGCAGTTGTTGGTTCATGCAGTATCTCACAATGTTTTAAAAATCGCTACTGAAAGTTTGACTCTTGTAAGACCTTTTTTTTTTTTTCAATTTTTGAAAGAAGCCTCTTATGCTCACTAAGGCTGCATATAATTTTAAAATGTAATGCTGACGTTTCTGCAGCCATTATCTCTTCAGTGCCACATGATAAAAAAGAAAAAAAAAATCTTTGTACTGCTTGATATTTTTGTGGCAACTATCCTAATTTTTTTTTAGGATTCTTTAAAGAAAGTTCAAAAGAACACCATTTATTTGAAATATGAATCTTTTAACACATCATAAATCTACTGTCACCTTTGAAAAATCTAATGCATCCTTGCTGAAAAAGAGCATTTCTTTTATAAAGAAAAATCTTTCTGGTTGTGCATGTCTATACTGTATATAATTATTTAACATTTCATTTGCAATTTAAGCATGAAAAATGACAAGTGGGAGCTTCTATGAACCATTTTGTAATAGCTGTGTAAATGAATCATTAAGTCAGTGCTTTAAACCAATTGACACTTTACAATATATTGTATGCATCTATATAGCGACTAGCTCTATTAGAACCTGAAAGCATGACAGATTTTCAGTATTTTTTTTACTGCTTCTCTGAGGGCTCTGCATTGCTGTAGTCTGTTTTTCTTTTAGGCTTAAGCAGTGGTTTTTGTGGTCTGTTCATTTACTCACGTACTTTCTCTGTATATTAAAGCTGTGCAGTAATGTTTTGTGCTTGGTATTACTTTAGAGAGAGTGTGTGTGTGAAGGAGGGAATAGGGGTCATAACAACACCCTCAGCAGTGTCTCATTTCATAGGTGAATCTGATAAGTATGACAGGATGCTGGAGAGGAGAGAGGGGTGAGAACAAGGAGGAAAGGGAACGATCTGCCCAAAATCTGCTTATCATAGTGACAGACAGAGCTGTTAAAAGCTACATTAATACACACAGTATAATCAAATTAATTACATGATGACAATTAATGAATACAATTAATATTATTATGCCACCATTTCAATCTGGTCAATCCTGGAATAGGTAACATCCTCAGAAATACCATACAACCCACCTCTCCACCATAGCTGAGCTTCAAATAGTGGTATTATTTTGGAAAAAAAAGAAAATACATATATTATGGACAATTTCAGGTAATTTTCCACCGATTTTCTCTTGCACCTCTTTTGATATAGGTTTTATCCCATTTTTGGTGCTTGTACCTAAATGAGGGTTTTTCATTGGCACTCACATAGCAAAAAGGCAAGCTTTACAGGGTTGTTCCCGCTCTAGATTCCGCCTGCCCCTCTTATCGAAAATTATTTGTGTCCTTGTGGGAACCTTTTTTGTCACCCAACCATCTCCCAGTGCTATTCTGCTGCTATTTTGAATCTTCTCACCTGATGTTTTTTATTGCATAGTTTAATTGTGCTAAATTTATGTAAATGGATATTTTAGACATTGGAAATGAGAAATGTCAAAATGTTAGATATTAACCAAACTTCCTTGTATAGATGTTTTCCCTTTATTCAAACTAAATTGTGGGAAAAAAAAAAACAAAAAAACACACACTTCTAATTCACATAAATAATTTATATATTATAATAATTTAACATTTTGTATTAAATTACAAATACATAAATGAATTTTCATAAAAAAATAGTTTTGGATCCCTTTTTTTCTTCTAGTCCATTACCGTTCATCATGGTACATCTGTTGAAATTTTGTACCAAAGCACTTTAACCATTTCCTCTCATGAACTGATAAAACCATTTAAACCATTTACTGTTAAGCCCATTACAAACTGTGGCCTACAATACAGTGTACTGTAGTTAAGAGTGATCCCGTTAGGCCTTCGTCCTCTGCGTCATTAATGGACTGCAGACTGATATTGTGTGAGTGTGTGTTTGTTCAGTAATGATGTCTTGAATGTAATCTCTCCCTTGGGTGGCACTTTGTGCTCAGTAGGGGTAAACTAGTCAAACAAGGGAATCCCACTGATGTTGGCTTAACTGTCAACCATCTCCTCCCTTCACCACGTGTCCCACTGCTTTCTTATTCCCACCCTGAGGCTGCTGGAAAACGCTGTTAATTCTCCAGAGTGATTCCCCTCTCAGCGCAGTTAATTGCTTCAGTCTGTATATTCCCAGACGCTCTTGGTTTCCTCATTGTTGTGGCAGTGCAGGTAGTCAGCTTCAGGATGTGTCCACCTCCCTCTGGTGTTTCTGCCAATACGCTTTTCTTGCACACTTTTTATTTGTTGTCTCTCCGGTTGTCTACTGCTTACTGTGACGTTGTTGGAAAGAATGATTAAATAAGTCATCTAATCTGTATTTTTAATTTTAAATGAATTGGCCACTCCCATAGGAAGATCTGTTTATACAAGATTGATGTATCTGTCTATCATCATCAATTTTCATTCTATTCATTCCCAGATAGCATGTAGTAATCGGCCTGAGTGCGGCTGCCCTGCGGCCCGCAGCTCGATCTTGCGCATGTGTCTGTAAAGCACTGGCCCGATTCCGGCTTACCTTAATCAGGCCGGATCTGGCTGTGGACTCTGGGCCGTTTCTGGCACTGACTCGGCTGAGTTCAGTCATAGATCGTTACATTATAGCAGTAATTATGATTTAGAAATTTAGAAAATTTCATTTGCAGGCAACTCAGTTTTAAACTATTCTCAAAAATCATGTTTTATTTCATTGTGCATTCCAATTAAACTCAAACTATCTAACACACAAAACACATTAAAAACATGATTTTTCATATACTTTCTTCATATACTTTCTGTATAATATCTGTTTTTGTTTGTTTGTTTGTTTGGCTGTAATTGCATACTTTTGTAAATAAATTGTCATCATGCCAACCTAATCAAGTGAGTTCTTTACTTTAAAATTGCATTCATTATAATGAGACATTTGTATAATTAAAATGAAGGAACACGTTTTTGATGCCTATCGATTTTAAAAAAGGATTAGTGAACAGTAAAGTAGATATTAAAAATGAAACCGGGCCACATCCGGCGCGCTGTGCACTTCAACGTAGGGCCGATTCCGGTTTGGATGCGGCAACATTGGCTCGCTAATTCAGTGTTTAGGGGCCGCAGACAGTTTGTCAGTTGACCCCCAAACACTGAATTCAAGCCACAGCCACTCTGAAGACCGTGAAGCATGGTGGTGCAAGCATCATGATATTGGGCTGTTTCTCTTTACTATGGTGTCGGGCCTATTTATCGCATACCAGGGATCATGGATCAATTTTCTTATAACAAAAGACTTGAAGCCATTGTTTCCGTCATTTTCTGTAAAGTGATTAAAATATTGATCGTTTTTCTTCATGTTTTGAAGTAAAATATAATGTGCAGTGTTCCCAATAAATGGAAATAAAAGTATTATAAGAATTCTGAGCTTTACTCACGTTTTAAAAAACACTGCTATTATTTTGAACAATACTGTATATTCTTCTGTCTTTCTGTCTATCTGTCTCTGTCTATTGTTCTGTCTGTACATTGTTCTGTATGCCTGTTTATCAGTCTGTTTCTGTAAAACTGTCTCTCTATCTATCTATCTATCTATCTAGCTGTCATTCTATTGTTCAGTCTCTCATTCAGTCCATCTGTTTATCTGTTTGTTTGTTTACCTATCTGTCCATCTGCCATTCTGTCCATCATTTTATAATTTTGCTTATCTATCATTTTCTCACTCTTAGTTTTTCTGTCTGTTTATCTGTCTATCATTTTTTCCATCTGTTTATCTGTCTATCTATCTGTCCATCTGCCATTCTATCTGTCATTCTATAATACTGTTTATCTGTCTGTTAATAATTTTCTCTCTTTCTGTCTGTTGTAACACTGTTGATCATTCATTCTGTCATGCAGACATATCCTGTTGTAATTCTATGAATTATGAACAGTTATATAACAAACCAACATTGTGCATCATGTGGATGACCGTGCACGTAAACTAACCCCAAAGACATTCTTGACCTTGGCAAACCCATGTACTTACATCACTTTGCTCCTCACACTTATTGTCTCTTCCTGTCTCCCCTCAGGAGGAGCTCAACTCTCACTGCGGTGACAATGTCATTTCATAATAAATTCATGCAGACCCCATCAAAAGCATTTTATGTGAAAAGCAGGAGGTTTCTGAGTTTAGGGAAGTTTTAAGTGTTGAAACAAAGCCGATTCTTGTTTTTTTTGTTTGTAGAAAACATCATAAGCCAGATTTATATGCTAGGTGCATGAGGCGAAAGCTTGAAGAGAAAACCTTTCAGCGGAGCTGCATCTAAAGAGACATTTTGCATGAAAACGACTGAACGACTACCTGTATTTGCACGATAATACTCTCAGGTATATACACCGCTTGTTTGATCTTGCTTCCACTCTGAGATCCTTAGGGAAACTATTTAGTATTTGTACAGCTTGTGTACTTTGATGAAAACATGGATTTGGATTAGTTTGATGAGCAACATTCATGGTAGGAAGGGAAAATGGCAAGATTAATTCAAGTGTTTGATGTTTTGGCATTGAATACTCAAAGTAAAGCGAAAGCCTCTATTGCTAAGGAAACATGTATCTGGCTGGTTGATACATCATTATATTTCAGTGCATACGTGATCTGGAGAGAGGCATATTGTGTTCGTTAGCTCACATGTGTATTTAGTACTGTGTGAAAAAGAGCAAGTCGGTTACAGCAACAGCTGGTGTGCAAACAGATGAATGTTTAATTGAGATCCAGTAGAGAGGTAAGAAGAGATCGCCAACATCTACCCTACCCGAAAGGAGCAACACCCAGCCAGGAGCTGAACAGCTGTGGAGCTTATTACTGCATGCGTGTGTGTGGATTTGTGTTCATTTCCATTTGCAACTAGCTGAAAGCACTTTTTGTTTTTAATGTGTGTGTGAACAGGTGTTAGCAGTATCGTCAGTCGTTTTTACCAGAGGATTTCAGCTTTGTTCAATAACTGCTCTACTAGCTTCAAACAGCACAACCATAGGCTGTCCATGGATCGTCTGATGCATGTAGTACACCAAATAGCAGGATGGATGGATTGTCAGAAAGACAGAGGGATAGGTAAAGACAGATGGATTGATAGATAGACAGACAGGTGGATGGAAGGATGCATAGATACTGTAGAACTATTTGTTCCTGAATGTTTTGCTTTAAGTTCATCAGTTCTCAGATTCACTTGACCTTTTATTTAAAAACATGAACTGTGAATGGTTGAATTGCATCAGATGTAAAACACAGACCAGAGCTTTTGCTTTTCATCATGGGTAAACACGGCTTGACAGAGCTGTTACAATCTTGTGCTTGTTAGTCCACTTTTGTGATGAGACCAAAGCACTCGGCACATCGTCAGGCAAGATGTACAGTATTTAATGGGAGAGAGGCAGCATTTATTGGCAGTTTGAGGTGAATGCACACACATTCACATACCATTCCACTAACACAAACTACTCATGTATATTTTATTTACTACTACTTAATTTACATGAGGTATACAGTAAAGGAATGGTCGTTTTATTTTATGATCGTTCAGACTTAATTCAAAATTAGGTTTTAAACTGACATAGAATGTCTAACAGCATCATAATTGTTGTGATTCTGCTGAAATCTTCAGTCGGTGTTTTCTTGAAATTGGTTTCATATGTAGCTAGTTTTGACTAGCAATTGGTTAAATTTGGTTGTGAAAACCTTGCATTCCTTATCAGTGATTCAACCTTTTACAAAGTTATGTATACGCTTTTTGTGTTCTGAAGATGAACAAAGGTCTGGTGGATTTGGAGGGTCAGTAATTAATTACAGAATTTTCATTTTTTGGGTGAACAATCCCTTTAAATCGTATGGACTACCCTTACAGTAATAACATGAGGCTGCTTGTCAGCTTGTTGGATGAAAGTCCATAAGAGAGATTTTTGTGGGTAAACTATCCCTTTTATTATTACTTTTTTAAAGCCATTTCTAGATTATTCAGGACAGGAAGAGAGACAATGACTTTGTTTCACAACACAGCATTTTTAGATCAGCGTATGTGGTTAAGCTCTATTTTGCACTCAGTCACCTTTGATCTCTGACCTGATTTAGCAGGTCTCATACACGGAGCTATCATTTAAATGATGGACAGTCTCCTCATTATTGGCTTTTTGTGCATTCAGTCGATAGATACGTCTGCACGCAAGCCTGCATGCGCATGCGCGTGCATGTTTAAACAAGTATGACAATGAGGATCATCCCTGAGGCGGCGTCATTAGCTCTGCCGAAGCCCCTCTCTCTCCCATCCATTCAGGTTAGCGTCACTCTTGAAGCTTGTGACAGCTCCCCAGGCGCTCATCTCGGGAAGGCTAGACTGCGCGTTCGAGGATGCAGCTTCGAATAAAAGCATCTTGCCTTTGAGCCTCAGCAGTGTGTTAATAGTTAATGTCCTGGCGGCCTCCACCCTGCCTGAAATATTCAGAGGAATATGAAATAATCATGAACATTGATGGAATGAAACCTGCTAATTTGACTAGCCCCATTTTTTTTAGCAGAGCAAACAGTAAGTTCACGATTATGGGTCGAGTGTACAGAACAAATGCAGTATTGATGGGTCTCATCGTAAAAAAAGAATATTGTGTCAATATTAGAGGAAGTGGAAGCTCGAGTAAACCAGACGTCTTTGAGTTTTTATGAGCGGATCTCCAGACGAATGTATGCGGCTCAAGTGGAATTCTTCTAGTAGAATTTTATATGTAGGACAATTGTCCCATTTGACTTGAGTTACAGAAACCAAACAACACTCAAATGACAGAATATCTGACTGAGATGTTGATGATGATGTAGAATGGTCTGATTATTTGCCTTGTTTTTTATTATTTATTAATTTGCTATTAGGTGCAGTGTACTGGATGTTTTTTTGATGTTTTCTTGTTCATAGGAGTCATTTCTCAGCAGTCTGATCACACTGATCATTATTTTGATTCACTAGAGAGTCATTTGTTTTTCATTCATTAATAAGAACCTGTTCATAAGTAATTTTTACCTCTTCTTGCCATTCTTTTAATTTCTTGTTGTCTTATCTCTTCACCATTTTCTTTTTTCATCTCATCTTATCTTTTCTTTTTTCTTGTCTGTTTTTCTTTCTGTTTTCTGTTCATCTGGGCTCATTTTTTTTTTCTTTTCATTTTGTTTTGTCTTCTGTCCAATCTCTTTTCATTTGTCATATTGTCTCATATTTTATTTTCAGCCCTTTTTTTCTTTTCATCTCTTGTAAATTTTTATTCATGAGGTGCAGGTATTGGTGTCTAAAATTAAATTCAATGTTGCAATTGGACTGTCTTTGTACTGTGGAACACAAAAGATTTGTGGCTTATAAATCATACAGAATTAAGTATTTTTTTAAATCTAAAAAAAGAGAAAGTTTTCTCTGAGGGGTAGGTTTAGGGGATATAAAATACAGTTTGTACAGTATAAAACCATTACCTCTACCTTAAAACATAGAAACCTGTGTGTGTTTAGTCAGTAGTGTCCAATGTTGTTCCTCAAAAGTTCTCTTCTTTTGTATCATGCAGAAGAAGTATGTCACATGTTTGGAACGACATGAGACTGAATAAATGTTGAGTTTTATTTTGGGGTGAACTATCCCTTTAACCCTCTCTGCTCCGTCTGTCTCATGCGGAGAAACATCTTCATGCTACATCAGCTATCGGCAGTTGTCCATTACTCTTTATAAGCGTCCAGCAGGCATCTCAGAGCTACAGGCACCGTGCCACCTTCTTCTCATTCCGAATGTGTGTGAGACCATGTGTAGAGAGAGATCTGCTTTGTACTTTTCCTCTAAAAAAAAGAAGAAAGGATGGGGATGAATGGATGAGAGGGAAGATATGAGGGCTTGCTGACAGCTTAGTGGGGTCAATATCTAGACGGCAGACATCACTGGCCTTCGGAGCCTGTGAGCCTCTCGGCTATCTCACAGGAACAAAGAATCTTCTGCCATTTTGGCTCATGAGATCATTTTACAGACCAGAAACCAAGATAAAGTGTACGATAAGTTAGTGTTAAAGGGAAAGCAGGATTTCTAAATAGGATTGAATATTTTAATCAGGATTTAAGCAGATTAAACAAGCTGCTCGTTTACTGTATCATGTCGTTGCAGTGAATATTTAGCTCTTTTACACTTTTTCATTGAAAGAATGTATCAAATATTTGTATCAAATGAAAACAAGTGGCATCCAAATTGGCTATAATCCATTACCTCAGTGATTTCAGTTCATCTGCGATTTGATTCTGATTTATTTGAGTACATTGTAGTTCGTTTGAGCTATTTATGATTGATTAAAAAGAATCGGTTCGAGTCGTTTGTTTAAAAGAAATGTTCCAGATTAGTCACGTTCCATGTTTTTGATTCACTAAAAGTCATTTTTTAGCAATTGGTTATGATCTATGTTTTTGATTGAATAAACATAATTGGTTTATAAGAGTCTCTGTTTGTTTAGAAATTGGCCCAAACTGGTCACACTTCACAATTTTGACTGACTAAAAAGAACTGGTTCTTCTAGAATGAATCAATGCAGACCAGAACTGAATCTGTGAGTGGGCTTTTTTCATCACACCCACAATCTCTACCTGAATTGGCCTGCCAATACCTGCATTGGCTGAGATCTATAATCATAAAGTTAACTGTCATGGGGCTCGTTATTCATCTGTAGAGCTGTTAACCTTTAGCCACTGTAGGAACTGAAGATTCATAGCCTTCATAGTGCACAAACACAGACTTGTGGTGCTTGGCTTGTAAGAATCCCTCTGTGCTGTTCGAGAGACTTCCAGTGAGAGAAAAAGAAGAATGAATAAATAAAATAAGAGTTTGATTGTTGAATGAGCTCAAAACGAAACTATCAAACTCCTATTTTATGACTTCATGTCTGTGATCAACTTACTGAATTGTATTATAAGTTGCTGACAGCATCGTTTTTTTATTTTATCCTTGTATTTATGAACTTTCTTCCACCTCCCTTTGATGGTTGTTGTTTTCTACTCTTTTCACAGTCAAAAGAGACTCATTGTGACTTCAATTACCTGGAGCTCTGGGTATCTGTCTCAGGTAGACAGAGGCTGAATTGGAAGTGGTGTCAGCTCCTTCATTAAACATTAATCACGGCGGGTCCCTCAGCAGAGCTTCTGAAAGGGCAAAACTAATAAACAGTCTGTCGTGGGAAAGACATGAGCACTTATGGGGGTCCCCTCATGGAGACATGATAGACGTCTGGCAGAGGAGATGCTTCTCTCTTCTCTTCTCTTCTCTTCTCATATTGTATCGTATATTTTATTGCATCATATTGCATCGCTTCGCTTACTATTGCATCACATACTATTGTATCGCATACTATCATATCGCATGCTATCGCATGGCAAACTGTTTTATCGCATCGCATACTATCGTATCGCATATTATCGTATCGCATACTATCATATGGTATTGTATACAATCGTATTGTATCGTATACCGTCTTATTATATATTGTCATATCGTATAGTATTGTATTGTATACTATTCTTGTCTCTGTTTTTTCTTTTATTTCTTGGCATTTTGTCTCTTCTTTTTCCTCCCATCTGGACTTTCTGGATTTTTTTTTTTTTTCTTTTTTCATCTGTTTTTCTTTTTTTTTCTTATTGTGTTATCTTCTTTAGTCATGTCTGTCTTTTTTCCCTTGTCAACATCCTTTTTTTTCTTTTACTTTTTAAACTTGTTCTTCTCATCTGTTCTCACCTTTTCTCATTTTATATCTTCCTTGTCTCGCTTTGTCTCCTCTCATCTCAACTTTTCTGATGTCTTCTATTCCTGTCTCATCTTGTCACTCTTCATCTCATTTTACCTTTTTACCCCCTCATCTCATCTCTCCTTTCCTCTCATCTTGCATTTTGCATTCTTGTCCCATTCTCTTTTCTAAATCTAATTTTATCTCATCTGTGAAATTATTATTTTTTTATGATAAAAGCTTAAGTCTTATACACAGAGTTTATTTGCATTGGTCCCTGCTTTGTTTTGTAGACATTTTTCTTTGCCTCCATAATTCCATGTGCATATGAGAGTAGGTCACCAGATTACCTCATATCTGGCATCATGCATGTTATTTCACAAATTCATGAATAATTCACTTAGATGACTACATGTGGTTTGCCAGCTGTGTTGAAATTCAGACCAGGGGTCTGTTGGAGTTAAAGAGCTGTGCCGGTCTGACAAGCTCTCTGGTATTATGGCTATGTTATTATTATGATCGTGAGACGCCGGCAGATGTATTGAGACAGAAAGGGTAGAAGCATCCACGGGGAGGGCGTTCCGGCCCCGGTCAGTCTCCGTATGCACATTCCAGCGCGGTGTGCTGGAGGTATCCGGGAGAAAACCAAGGAGATGAATTTCCCAGTTCCAGAGCAGAGGTGTCAGACAGATGCACACTGGGATAGATCTCACACTTATCATGCCCAGAAATGAAACACACCTGGGTTCCAACTCGGTGTGTGTGAATACATCTGTCTCTTTGTCAGACAGAAGAGTGTGTCATGTGTATGTTAGTGTGCAAAGAACCAGAGAATATCTGCACTCTCTTTCTATTTCTTTGGGTTGCACAATGCCTGTCTGCTTTATGTCCTGCAGCAGGTGCCACAGGAGAGGGCAGAAAGTCACATCCACGTAATTGACAGGGACTACAGAATGGCTTCCTGCAGGGTTTGGACTTGAAACACAAAGCAGATGTTGCTTGGAGGAATTCACAGGACAGTTATTCCAGAATGTATACATTCCATTGCTGCTCAGCCGGGCTCAAAACATTCCTCCCAAACCCATGCGAACAGGAAATGAAAAAGATGCAGAGGGGATGATGTGGTACTTCCGAGTGGAAGCTCTCTGGGAGTTGGGTTTGGATGCATGACGACACTTATAGCACATGCACTTAGCCATAGACGTCTGTTCAAGGCATGCGTTTTCATATGAGAGATCACATTTTGTAGATGTAATCTTATGCTAATCTGTTAAAGTGTTCCCTGTTGGATCATCGAATGACATTCAACAGATGTTTTCGTGACATTTATGATTTACTTTAAACACCATGTTTAAAGTCGAACGTAATGCTTTCTAGATGACGGGCTCCTTCACAGATGTGTCGACTTCGTGCATGTGCTTACTGGCTAGCATGGCTCTCCTCTAATCTCATACCAAAAGGCATTTTTCTTCTCATGTCAGAAGATAAAACTATTGAAACTTGGCAGCGACTTAAATAAAGACGTTTTTAGTCAACTTTACTTTGAAGTCAATTCCCTTGAGGCGTTTAAACCGTAAATCCAGCCCAGCTCCACGCGCTCAAAGCTAAAGCGGTTAGCTAGCGCAGGAACATTCTATTAACATGTCTCTGAGGGGCTTTACCATGCGTATAGCGGTGAACAATCCCACGAGCCTCTGTTGTCAGGTGTTTCTCTGTTGGAGATCACTGTAGTTCGTCTAATCCACTTTCTCTAATTAAGATTCTATTAATGACTTCTTTTTCATGGTTGTTTTCCTGAGGTGCAACGTAAATATTAATTTTGAAACGTTACACATCGTGCACTGTTTTGATGATACCTCATTGTTCTGTTTATTGAGGTGAGGTATGCTATTCATTTGTAGAAACACAGTTACAGTATTTAAACAAAATACCATCAGAAGTGAAGTGCCACACTGGGAATTCTGGGAAAAATGCTACTGTAAATTATACAATTATTTGTACTTTTTTACTTCCAAAAATTTTATGTTTAATAGTATTTTATTGGTTCTGTTACAGTATTTATTTATTATTATTTGTTAATCATATATAGTAAGGGAACTTAAGCTTAACCAGTTAACCAAATAAGGTTTTCACGGTTGCATTTAGTTATTTATGTTACTTTTTTTTTTTTTTTTTTTTTACAATTTAGCATTTTGACATTATAGACATCAGGCATTTACGTTTATGAATTTGGCTTTTATATAAAGCAACTTGAATTGCATAAATTTCCTTAGTTCATGCATTACCTGGGACATAACCCATAACCTACTGTTTGAACTACATAAATGCAAATAGAATAACACGAAGACTTGAGATTTTATTGATGTGAACAACATCTATCCACCTTCCAAAGCATTTTAACAACCACCTCGTACACCCTAGAAACCACATAGCAACATAGTAAACAGCAGGAATACATTAGCATTGCCTAAGCAATCACTCATTTTCTTCAGTAAATGAAAAAATCTATTTTCTTTCTTTTATTTCCGTTCACTGTTTTTATCTCATCTACATACTGTAATAACTTGGGAATTGATTAAAAAAGCAAGAACAAAGTGTATTTACTTAGTAATTTTCACATAGGATTTGATTCTTTCTTTTTGTTAGAAGTTTAAATTATAGAAACAAATATTTCTCGTCTTATTTTGCTTTTGTCAAGGCTGAATCCACATAAAGGGATTCTAATGCATCCATTAAATTCAATGTTTACTCCTCGTCTTATCTATTTTCCTTTCTTTTTGCCCTCATGCTTTTTTGGTCCTTTATGGATTTATTGTGTAACTTTACGGGTCATAAAGTTGCATCATGTATTTGAGTTGAAAAAGGAAGAGCCAGTGACTGGTGTGTTCAGCGTGACATTACATTATCACCACTGCGCACTGTAATGAGCGCTTCTTTTGTCTAGATGTGACAGACAGTTTAATGATTTCTAAGGGGAGGTGATGGGCAGGCTCGTGCCTTCAGTCTCTGAAACATTACACCTTCCCTTTAGATGTCTCCGCTGCAGCCTTGACAGCCAGATAAGTGCCGGCGGCTGCTTTTAGGCTCCATCTCAGCCGTTACCACTTGGTACATTAACCTGCTTGTAGGTGGAGAGGTTGGTTGGAATAATAGACTGCAGACTCTTGGCTGATTTTCCTAGTTCACCTCCACCCTTCAGGATGTTCATGTGTTGATGCACATGCTGTCAAATAAGTCGTAGATATCCGAACCTAAATATGAGAGTGGTTAATTTCCTCCAAGAACAAAATAGAAATACTTTTGAAATGGAGACGAAGGTTTCATATGCTTGTCCTTTTGTAACATTCTGCCTTAATGAATGTCTGGTATGCTGCGCAGAGCTAAAGTGCTTCTTTGTGATGCCTTGGTGCAGTAATTAGGAGCGATGTTAAATGCTGTCTGGGATGGAGAGAGGCGTTCGGTTGCACTCATACACCGCCGTCCTCTGCTGATTAGAGACCCGCCGAACAAAGCTCTTTTGTCTTTTTCGAGGCCGCGCGTGTTGGCTCTGGGGTTGTTTCTGTGGAATCTATCAGTTCTCTCTAACTGACGAGGGAGACGCACAAAGCAGGGCAAGAGTAACGTGTCAGTCATGTCAGATGAGGTTTCTGGGAGGGGATCTGAAATTGAAAGCATCCTATTAAATGCTTACCAGTGATTGATGGTTTTGTCACATGACATCGCTTTGCAGTGGATCCTAATTATTTTGCTTGCTTGCTCTGTTAAAGCGATAGATTCATTTACTCATTCTCATGTTCTTTTAAACAAAAATATTTTTGTTCTTTCAAATAAGCAAGATTGTCTGAGCTGCTCATTTATGTACAATGAAAGTGTATTGGGATTGTAAATAAATAAGTATATATATATATGTGTGTGTGTGTGCATATAAGTATATATGACTCTTGAACTGTATTCCAAGTCTGTGAGGAATACGTGAAAAATAGACATATTCACAAGTAAGAACTTAGTGTCAGAGTTTTCAGATTTGTAAAATATACAATATAAGAATTAAGACCTTTGGTCTGTATCACTCACAATTTGGACTGTTCCTTGCAAAAAGCTATTTAATGCCTTCAGATGACTTGGAATGTACTGTACAAGTTCTATGGATTCTCTTTATGTTGCTTTTTTTTATTGTTATGCTTTTCGACAGCCTCTGGTGACAGTACTGTATGTTTTCACTGTTTTCAAAGAACATCTTGGAGAGTCTTCAAATATCCAAAGAATGTTAAATTAAGTATGGGTTTAGAAGTAAGTATTAGGTTTGGAAATATGAGTAAATGATATCCAAATTAAGTCATTGTTAAGGGTTACACAACTGTACTTTTTAGTCCGTTGCAATGTTCTTTGTGTTGACAGACAAACTGTGTGTGTGTGTGTGGATGTCAGCTGGTGCCCGGCTGCGGATGGACATTTGAGCCCGTCTGTGCCCGTTCTGCCTCCACTGATCCCTTTTCCTGTGTGAATAACACAAGTGAAAGATATTCTCAATAGGCTGCTTTTCCCACATCAGCACAGGTCCTGTGCAGACATTGATGTATTTGCCTTAAAGTTTCTCTTGACACTTTCACTTGTTTCTCTCTCTCCTATTCTTTCTCTCTCCTACATTGTCTTTCATGTGTTAAGTTATTTCTCACCTCAAACAGAGTTTCTTGACTAAATCTGTCTGATTTTTCACTCTTCGCATACATAGTATGTACTAAACTATATGTGGGACAGTGAGGTAAAATGTAGAAAGACCTGCAGTATCATATACATCTGTGTTTACCTGCGATGAAGCACAATTTACAAGCATTTTGTGTGGTATTTTTGTGCATCCATCCATACATCTGTCCATCCTACTTTTAAAATGATGTTTCAGTATCTAAATCTAGAGGATAACATATGTTAAAATGAGCACATTTTAAATAATTCTCTCCTCTTTAATGGGAAAGTGCATACAGTACTTTTGGGTACATGCAAGTATTGCAACATATCACATCATGATATTGTGTCTTGATACAAATAGAATCTCATTGTGAACGGGTTGTGTCTACAAACATTCAAAGACATAATTAACACAGCAAAGCACATCTTTCACCTTGCTTTCCTCAAATGGTACATGCAACATATGCAATCCACAATCAGAATTGTATTAGTGCACATGTTTGCGATTCCATGGGCTAGTTATGCATAAATATGTCTCACTTTGTATCTCTGGGCTTGAATTTTACTGCCCATTTGCAGCAGTTATAGCCAATCTCCTGGGTTAATGCTCATTGTCAAATGACAAACAGCATTGGGGTTTTTCTCCAGCTCTTCCGGTGATTTTATCAGGCAGATATTTTATCTGCTGGCTCTCCTTGCCTGTTTTTCTGTGAACTACATTAGCTTTTTTTCCCCAAAGTCTGTGTGGAAGCAGGGGGTGGGAGAGAGACCACCTGCTCCAGGAACTCTGCTGTGGCACATGTGAGTCTGATTCTCTCGTTGTGTCATTCTTGAGGAAAATTTTGTTTTATTCATCAAAATATTGTCTCTCAGCTGACTATAAATGAATAAATTACATCGTCTGGCACAGATGTTTCTGTTTTTGTCTTGGCAGAGCAGTCGGCTTTCATTATTGTTCAATTTGAATGTTGGTATTTTTCCTGGAAGCATTTTTGATTGCTTACTGAATGGAACATTAGAGAGCGTTGTAGATCCATAAGATGTTTTGATAAGCTGTTTTTCACTTAATTTTATGTGTGCGCGTGTGTGTTCTGATTTGGAAGGAGAAAATTGACTTCGAGATTCATCAGATTCTGTAAACAAACACACATCAAACGTAAAGTTGTGTAAGAAAGAAAGTTTGGAAAGACAGCATCCCCTCCCTGTTTTTTTCTCCAGGAAATACTTTTAACACATTTCAGACTTGCCAAAATCAAACGTTGTCATGTCTGCACGTGATACTGAAAAAATGCCAGAGAACTTCTGCTTGTCTTTTAATCTACTCTGCATGAGGACCCTTCTGTGTCCTTAGACATTCTGTCACTTCTCATGCTGTTTCTCTCTTTCTCATGCACTCTTGTAACTCTTTGTCATCTCAAGTCAGTGTTACTTGTGTAGCACTTTTCATAGCAGCTTTGCATAATACATAGTGCAATCCAGTGGTGAATGTGGCATTAAATATCTCAACACAGCATCAAGAAGAAAGATTAGTAAAAGTATTTAATATTAGTCATATAATTTTATTAATACTCTTAATGTGATTATTTTACTGGTCAAACTCTAAAAAAGCAATAATATGATTTAAGCACCAGAAAATCTGACAGATTTTATAGATCTTATGACAGACGTCACCACCTTCCCCTGTCAGCAATTGTCTTTTCATGAAGAGAAAAGCGTTTCATGCAACTTTTTAACAGCCTCATAGCAACTCCCTCTGCTCCAGTAGACACATGTGGATGTAAATAGGTGTTTCAGGAGGTTTAATAGCAGAAATGTGAAGCTTGTATTTTTGTTAAAGCACCTATTTATTATTTGAGCGAAAGATAATTTTTCATACATGCAGATTTGCACTTTAAGTACCTTTCTGATATCCTTGTGCACATCACGTAGAGGTTTTCTTGAAATGTGTGGACAATTGAGATCGAAGTTTGATTAGATTTTACTTTGAAGGTAAGTAAGTGATTCTGTCGAATTAAGCATATCTTTGAATTCTCTATTTAATTGCGTTTATTGTCTGGCCCTTGCACTTCAGTTGTAAGTGCCTTACTGTATTTGAGATTTTTGCTCAAATATTATTTTCTGTGGTAACCATAATCGACATTATGCCACAGATGCTGTCGATAGACCTTAACTGTTTTGAACCTGGAACACTCCTTTATGAAATCATTTAATAATGTGCTGTTAATTAAGATATTGATTAATATGTAAGCAGTGAAATCAATCTTGGTGGGCTGTAGCCAGTGAAGCGTCTCTTGCTGTCTGACTGGTATAGACTGCAGCTGGCGGTAAACGTGTCTCCACCACACAGATGAGGAGGAGGAGGTACAGCTCTGCAGCCTTTGTTCACCTCTGTTGTGAGTCTCATTTGAGCGGCTCAGCACATGTCTGGATTGTGATCACAGAGCTAATGGTCTGAGGTTCACACGTGTGTGACTCTCAGTACTGAAGTATCACACTGAAGTATCTCTTAAATTTGAAAGGCAGAATAAAAAAGAACTGAAATTGAAAGAACCTTGTATAACAGTGATTTTAGCTAGAATATCAGATTTTTTCCTGACAAACTCTAAATGTTGACTTGGCAAAGCCTTTTTTGAAAAGTTTTAAAATAAGAATAAATGGCCTTGAAGTTTGAATAGATAGACAGATAGTGAAAAGTCTGAAATGCAACTTTAAGAAATTAGATTTTTTTTTTTGTTTGGATTGTATTACATTTAATGAATTTCTCATGTTTTAGTGAACCCCTCTCATTCCAGCCCAACTTCTTGCAATTTTTTTTTTGTTTTTTTGCATGCCACATTAGATTGGATTATCTTGTTAAATAGAATCTACAGACAAGTATTATCACAGACAGGGAATAAATGTCATTGGAAGGTTATTTGTGTGGATTACTGATTATTTTCCGCTTGTCACAGTAGGGTTGCTGTGGAAACCAAGCTTTTGGCTTGAGAGAATGTAAAGCGATACTTTTCTTTCTCTCTGCTTTTCAGGTACAGGAGAGAGCTGCGATAGCCCATCACGAATAATGACTTCACTCATTTGCAGGATCTCTCAGATCGCCTCAAACTCCTCCGTCACAGCGCTGGGGTCTCTGTTAAGATGGGTCAAAGGAAGGTTAGTTTAGAGGGAGGATTTTTTCGGTTTATAAGAGTGAGGAAAGACACCAGTAATGGGAACAGCACTCGTGCCTGAGGGAAGCACTCTGTGTATCCTTTTAACACCATACGAGCTGCTACTGCACCAATCTCCAGACGACTAACATCTCTTAAAATCAAACACACGTCTGTCCCGGTCTCATTGAGACATGAACCAAACCCTCCAAATGCTTCGAAGGAAACACATCATGTAACGTCCCAACCTAAGGCACGTTTCAGTTGAGTGTTCTTGAGAAGGATAGTGGCTGAATTCAGACACTGTCCTAGTTTGAGAGCTCCAGCGAGGGTAGGAGCCGCGGGCGTACACGAGAACCCAGTAACGTGCATGGAGTCCCAATTGTGATGTGTACCTCGGATGCCCGCGTACATGAATAACCTCCACTCTCTGGTTGCCACAACCGTTCAAATCAGTTCCTTGACATAGTGTCTCCATTTACATACATGGATTTGAGGTTTTTTTCTGCTTTAGAGGATGTGAGAGTTAGAAAAAAAACCCTGCGGCTTTAGACTTTGAAAAGATCCCCGGCCTTCATGCATTGATCTCGATTTTTTTCTTTTTCAGACGCTATTCCCGAGATGAGCGCAGAAACCTCTCTGCATCCAAAGTCTGCCATGAAAGTTTGATTAGACTGTATTTTTTTTTTTACTCTGAAGAGTGTTGAATGTGCCGCAGACGTCCCTAAGTCTTCTTATCCTCCGAACTCACAACATAATCGGAATACTTGCGGCCAAACAAAGATGTCAACAGTGGCTGAGGGGGAGCAAATGCGAAGCAAATCAACTTTGGGTTTTCTCCTCCGGTCGTCTCTCATTCTCTTCCAACGTTGCTCTCTAAAGACATTTGGCTCTATCCGCTCCGCCTCGAGTCACAAATTCTACTCTGCTCTTTCTGTTCACTCTCTCTCCTGCACTCTCGAATTTTTCCATCGTCTTCCTTGTCCTGTATTTCTCCCTCAAGCATTGTCCCACTATGAATATAAATAAGGCAGAGAATATTAACAGTTCCTCTGTTCTCTCATCCTCTCAAGCTTGACTAAAATAGATGTTTACATGGGCTCGCAAATTTAGCATGAGAGTGAAGAATATGGGGGATTTTTAACAGTAAATGCTTGGCTGGCTTCCACTTTTAGAGCGTGCAGGTCGATTTGCATGTTAATATTCACCTCGCTGCAATGGAGACCCACAATACGGCTCTGAAAGTGATGCGCCGGTTTCTATTGTGAAGGAAAACTCGGGCCTTTGGATGATAACGGCTCACGGAGGGTATCTCGCTCTCCTCGCTTCATAGTCAACCGCCTTCACTTGTGTAGCTCATATAAAAAAAAATTTCAGAGAAGACTCAGAATCAATGCAAAAGTCCTTTTCGGCAAACGTGCGCCATGGGAGAGCAAATCAATAGAGAGCATGCCATTATAACACATCCACCTTGTAAATGTAAGATGAAGTACCGACATCCTTTCTGCGCACTTTCTAAAGTATCTTTCTGCTTATTTCCACTCAGTCGCCTCCCCATTTTCCTTCACAAGACCTCCACCTCCGCGATTCAAATAAAAAACATGTTTTTGGTGGAGTTCTTTCCACTACTTTCAATGTATTATCGGTCCCACAGCCTCTGCCTCTCTGCCCCCTTCATTAGTTCTACTTCCTCTCATAGAGACTGGAGTCCATTTGATTAAAGCTGCTCTCAGAGGCCCCTGGCCCAGGTATTTTTTTCCCTCTCCTGAGAGCAGCTTCGTCTCCCGTCCTGTTTGTTTTTTAATATGCTTTTATGAAGGATATGCATTTGTATGTGTTTTGGCTTTTGTTGGTCCCCAAACAACAAACCGCGTGTCTCAGCATTTATCTTGCTGTCCTGTGACATTAGAGAGCGGTGAGAGTTTCAGCCTCTCTGTTGTTGTCGTCAGGTTTCAGCTCTCTCAGGCTGCTGGGTTACAAACTCCAAAAGGCGATCGTAATCACTTTTGGAGCCTTCTACTCAGAATTTGAATAAAGACATTGCTATCTTGGCTTGGAAGCTGACACGCAAGTAATATCTGGTTGTTCTCTCTGTCTCTCTGTGTTTGGTTTCAGAGCTATCTTACAGTTTGTTCATGCTAGGAATGTGGTTATGAGACATCACTGCAGGATGAGACGCAGGAATGTTGTCCTTATGCAGGAGACACGTGTTTAAATAGTGTTCATTATCTTGCTTGCACAGAATCCTTGAGGCATGACCTGCAACTTCTGCTCCGCTAGCAGCAGCTAAGCTAGTTTCCGGAGACAAGGGTTTTCAAATTGGGATGCTAGAGGCTCTGTGGAAATGTTCAGAGAAGAAAGTATTTAAAAGAAGAAAGAAAAGAAAACAAAGAAGCAGAAAGAAGTTACATACTGTATTGTCATTTATTTCGGGTTTTCCATCTATTGGTAACCTCAAGTTTGGAAAATATGCATATGGTTTTTGTGAAGAAATGTAAAAAATTTTCTTCAGTCTTGCACATATAGCAGTGCGCTTTATATAAAAAAAAAGATTTTAAAAAGACTTTTGTAGAAAGTAAATATTTTCCAAAATTTATTGACAAGACCTTATATTTAGTTCTTTAGACCTCTGGCCTAAGCTGGCAAAGATTAATTCAGGAAATAATAGCAGAACCGCCAAAATATCACACTATAATTGAATCAGTTAGGCTCCTTTGTCTATAATTTGACTAATTTTCTAGAAGACGACACACATATCCTTTGATATGTTTCTATATTAACCCAAGGCATCCTTACCTTAAATAAAAAAAAAATAAAAAAAACATTCAGAGTCACTGCATGCCCGAAGGCTGAATTCCATTCTTCCAGCTTTGTGTTAATTCCCCCATAATGGTTCAATAATTGAAAGTGTTGAAAAAAGAGCAACCTCCTACCCTAAATCCCCATTAGGCACCCAAGTGCCAGGACCTCCCCTACTCTCAAAGACCCCTAAAACCCAAGTCTTTAGGAGAGGAATCTTCAGAGAGAGACAAGGATTTAAGGATGACTGTTCAGTCTGTTAGGGAGTGGGGCTCTTGAGACTTGGATGCAGAGGAACCCAAAGAACTTGATTAGCCACAGATGAGCGATTCATGCAAGAGGTTAAATCCCTGCTGGCACGATACCATATACCTGAAAGACATTAGCATTACCATAGACTGATCAGAGCAATTAAGGTCTGGAGGAATCTGTTGAGGACGCTGTCACAAGCTCTCAGCTTGTTGTCCATCAAGAAGTTGACGTGAGGGATAAGGAAAGCTAAAGCAGGCCGAGCCAGTGGCGTGCAGGGGCTCCTCTCAGGGGGGAACCACGCTACCATCTGAGCATGGCTTCGGATCTGCTTTTTTCCCCCCTGCCTTCTCTGTGTTTTTTCTATTTTATCCGTGAGATGGCTGCTCTGGTGGGAAGGAGAGCCAAGCTGACAGCTGCATTTATGCTGGAATTCCTCAGCATCTAATCAGGGGTGTTGGGGCAGTGGAGGAAAGCGTCTGTTCCGTGTATGTGTGTGCTGGAGGGGTGCCTTGATGGTTACTGGCAGGCCGGAGGGTAGAAGGTCACGAAGCTTAAGGATAAAATAGAAAATGGCCCCCTAAGCTGGTTTACGTTTCAGTGGAGAGAATCTGCCTGTCAGAGTCTGTCAGATCACTTAGATTGTCATATGATGATGCAAAGGCTTTTACTCTGCCATTTTCTTCCTCTGTTCCTGCCTTACATTCTTTCTCTCTCTCTCTCTTTCTCTCTGTCAGGAAAGTGCCCCTCAAATGATTGACAAAGGATTGATTTGTGCACATTATAAGATTAAAGCTGTCTTTAATGGCTTTGTCTCTAAGTTCTATTCTTCTTTGTGCCAAAAATGTCTATCATCACTTCATCACGCCATCTGTTGTCTGCTAATACATTTTGCAGTGTTGATAGTTGTTCCTCTGGCACTCCAGAAACAACACACACACCATTAACTGATAGAATGAGTCTGAAAATATCTGAAATATTAGGAACAATATTTATGTTTTATGCATATGCCCTCCCCTTTAAAATTACTTGTTGTTCTTTTATTCTATCATTGTCTATCTATCTATCTATCTATCTATCTATCTATCTAT
>JAUMHE010000043.1:15485501-15502025 GCA_032359235.1 Enteromius mattozi | reverse complement strand
CACTGGCTCCACCAGTGATGCTCAGCTCCATCAGCCCTCCGCCTGTGCCTTCAGATCCACCAGCTCTGTCTCTATCGCTCGGACCCCAAATTTCAGCAGTCACAACATCTATATCTTGACTCCTTCCTTTACTCTGCTGTGGGTTGTCAGCTCTGGGTCTGTGCCATGTGCCAAACACCAGGCCTCCAGGGGTTCATCATCATCCTCCCATCACCATCTCTTCACCACATCCTGCCATCATCCCCATGTGCACCATCTCCTCATCCACCTCCAAAGCACCCTCCATCCCTCCGTTCCACACACACTGCTTCTCACCTCTGTATTTTTTCAGTATATTTTTATTTATTTTTATTTTCAGAAAACTGCGTTGTAGTTTTTATTTATTAATTGGTGTAAAATTCAGTACTTTTCAGTAATACAGGTATAACTGAGATGTTCTACAAATGGATAAGACAACTCTGCCATAGCATTTCACAGTTTTTTCATTTATTATAATGTTGTTTTTTTTTTTTGTTTTTTTTGTTTTTTTTTTTAAATAATGTATTAATGTATTGTAGTAATACAAATAATCTATAAACATACTTGTATTCTAAGTGCATTTTTAATGCATTTAATAGTTGTTTTTTTCTCACAAGGGTATATATGCTGCTGTACTTTATGTACTTTGAATATCTGTAATGTGCACAACAATATATAATGCATTAAAGTTTTATAAATCTCATAGTGTGTGTATATATACTGGGAAAAAAATAATATTCATAATATACTAGTGTAATGCTAATGCATTTCAGATGAACTGAAACACAATTTCAATATATTTGAAGTACATTAAAACAATGTTTCAAATATGCTCTAAATGTAGTTCATGAAGTATTGAAAGTACATTTTAAATGTATTGTAAAGAAATACACTTAAATTGCACTATATATACTTGGGTCCATTTTAACACAATTTCAATGCATTAAATATATTGTAAATATATAAAAGTTGAACTTAAATATATCTTAAAATTATTAAAATTAAAATTATTATACTTAAAGTTGTTTCAAAATAATACATTTAATATGCACTTAGTATAGTATAATTTAAATATATGAAGTATGTCTAAAAAAGCACAATTTATATTTCTTTTTCACCTGGGATTGGCTGATTATTTTGCTTGTTTTAAACAAAAACTTTTATTAATTTTCAACAAGATAACAAGATTATGATTTTTACTTGTCTAGAAAATCCTTCTTGGTTTAAGAATTTTTTGATATTTTGGTGGAAAACAAGATAAAAAACTTGAGTAAAGAGGATCAGACTGACGGTGTTGCAAACCATGAACATTATCAGTACAGCCAGGAATATGTGGAGAATTATTCTGTTAGGGGCTTTAATATACTTAGGTGTTGACTGGCCTTAATGTAATTGGCTACCACTCAGTCTGCCTACACTCTTTAGGCAATTACAGAAGTAAGATCTTTAATGACATCTTGATGACCATCATGTTGTGTGTGCAGGGACTCCTCCCTAGAGGGCTCCGATGGAGCGTGTTCAGAATAATCAGGATTTTGATTATCCTGAGGGGAGGCCAACATCCTAATAGCGGCTAGGGTCTTCTACACCAAGAGAACACTGTAAAATGGATGAAATCTTTAGTGGAGCTAATACAGGTGAACTAGCGATTATAGCTGAAATGCTTTGCACATCTTGCCACAGTTGCTTACTCTCCTCTCTCATTTAATTGAAAACAAGAGGGAATGTCTGCATGTGTTACAGCATTAACCTCATCTGCAAATGTAAGGTGTCTCTGAGGATAACTAACCTCACAGTCCTGAAGATAGAATGGTTGTCAAGCACTTCTGCATGGCCTGACCAACTCATCCTCTACTATTTTCTGTCTGGGTCTGGACATCATGGCTGAGACTGTAAAAGCATGCAGCTCGAAGGACCATTAAATGTTTGAAAGGAACTGTATTGCACCAATTACTATTATGGTACTGTCTCAAAGGATCGATTACCACAGTTGATGTCATGAGACAAATGAAGAGCAGTCAGTTACACCTGTACTAATTTACTAAAGATGTTCAACAGCAATAATCAGATCCATCGCCAATTACACAAGCAGGTGAGACTAAAAGTCACACAGAAATGCATTCAGGATTTTTACCCCTGGTTAAAAAAAGAAAAACTGCACCAGGGTGTCCCTCTGAGGAACACTCCAGCAAGGAGGATGGTGGTGACAACAGATTTTGACTGGACTGGTAAGGGGCTCTTGGGTGTCCCCCTGGAACATGGAGCATATTAATGTGTTAGAATTGAAAGCAATTTACATGGCCTTGAAATGACTGATTCTGCAAGGCAAGCATGTCCTTGTAAATACCAACAACATGTCAACAGTTTATCTTATCAACCATCAGGGAGCACCAGGTCCCAGGACCTGATGCTCTCATTTTCCGCAATATTTTAAATGAGTTATATTTAAAGTTATATTTAAATATAATTTTACAATTAGAAATGGCTTTATTGACTATGTTTACACACACAAGGAATTTGTCTTGATGACAGGAGCTTCCAGTGCAAAGAAAAAGTACAGATATAGTAAAGACATACATATAATGTAAGGGAAATAACATGAAATATAACACTAATAATAAAGAGAATAGACAAAAAAAATTATGTATTTGGCTGTAAAAATACAGAGAAAAATACAAAAAACAGATTTATGACTATGAAAATGTGCTATTTTTAGCAGTTTTGAAAAGTTATATACAGACGTGAAGTCCTGAGGTTATTAGTTGTGAAATATGGCCTGAGGGAAAAAGCTGTTCTTGTGTCTGACTTGTTTTGTTGGTCAGTGTTCTGTATTGCCGGCCAGAGGGCAACAGTTCAAAGAGGGAGTGGGCTTGGTGTTAGGGGTTCTGAGTGATTGTTTGAGTTCCTTAATCACTCTGGAGGTGTAAAAACCTTTTCAAGGTTAGGCAGTGGGCATCAATAATCCTTTCAGCAGTCCTGACCGTCCATTGTTGCTCGATTTGGTAGCTGAACTAAACCAGACAGTTATAGATAGAACACAGGACAGACTCAATGACAGCCAACAGGGTGGCAGGTTGATCTTCTTCATCTGGTGAAGGAAATACAATCTCTGCTGGGATTTTTTTATTTTTTTGTAATAAAGTCGATATGATTGTCCCACTTCAGATCCTGAGTGATGGTGGTGCCCAGGACATGGAATTACTCTAGTTGCTCAGTATTAATTACAACAGTTTTCATAAATGTCATCACAAGATTTGTTAACCACACTTTTATTTTTTATAACATGCATATTGACATACTCCTCTTCAGAGTCAACATTAGTATAGTCCGGTTCAGAATCATCATGATCCACATTTTCACCAAGACCTACATTTTTATAAATAGCATCATCATCATCTTCATTTTTGTTGTCATGTAATGCACCTGCATATGTATTATCTGCACCTACAGACATTGCATAGAGAGGGATAATTACAGGAATATGATGAAGAAAAAGTGATTTAAGATGATTTAGGATTCTTTTATAAAATTCAACTCTGTTACCTTTAATAAAAGAGCACTTCAAATGAGTTTCCTTGTTCCTTTGCTTTTGTCTTCTCTTCAGCAGGAGGAAAATTATGAGGACAGAAAATAAGAGCAGCACAGCTGACACTGTAGCCCCAATGACAGGAAGCAGGGAGGCTGAGAGAGACACACGTGTTTGAGTTAAACTTTCATTACCAGCAGTCCAGCTTGTTTTAGACTCTTACACATCAGTACCTGTGATAGTGATGAGCAGCAGATCAGAGGCAGATGAACGGAAGGAGCGAGAGGAGACACTGACTTCATAAACACAACTGTAGTTTCCCTCGTGTGAATAATCTGCCTTTGGAAAGATGAAGGAGGAAGAAAGATTAACAGCTGACTCAGTCCTGGTGATGTTTGACCCTCTGAACAGGTGAAAAGAGCCTCCAGGATACTGAGATTGAGTTGAACAGATGATAGTGAAACTGTGGCCCCTGGTGATCACTGGCCCCTGAGGCCCCACGTCAAACCATTCATTACTGTGAGAAATGCTGGGCTGCTCCAAGTTCACTACAAAAAACAAGAAGAATACATTTATATGGTTTCCTTTCTTTAAATAAATAAAAATGGCTTAAATAACTGCATTTTGTCTGGGTTATTATTTAATCCATAACCATTTTACAAAATGTCTCAATTGCAAAAGCGGCATCATAACAAAATTAGTTCACTTATATGCTATCATAGATGCATGCAATTTACACTAATCTTAGGGAACCAAGGTAGTAACTGAGTACATTCCCTTTCGATACTTCCCTCATACTGTTTCTGCTAAGATGCTATGGGAACCCAGTTCACCCACGCCATGTGTAATCATGACTGACACAAAGGGCCAGGATATGACCACAGCATCACTTAGGAAGCGGGATAAGCTCACAGAGGTTACACCTGACCAAGCTGATCATTCTGAAACACTCATACTGCCTTAGCACCTGCGGGTCTGAGAGTGCATAAGTATAATACCACAGGGCCTGAACATGCCTATTTAAAGGCACAGAGGCGTCTTGTAGTTGGGACTCTAGCCTGAGAAATAATTTTTAAGACAAACTCTGGGAGGAGTACAGGCTCCTGTCGAGTAGCCAAAGATGAAGAGCCCAGAGCTCTGATTGAGGGTGCCATATTGTCCTGTTCGCCTGAGAGAGGTCTGTCATCAGCATCTGTGACATCTCCGCCAGACAGTTTTGGTTCTCTCAGAGCAGCGCTACCAATAGGACTTTGTCTTTCCGCTGCCTTATTCACCTGATGACCTGCAGGGGAAAAGCATAAAGGAGGTGGTTGGGCCAGTTGTGGGCCAACGCATCCTATTCTTTGACGGACGTGAAATGTGGCCAGGCACGGTTTTTCCCATACTAGGAATTTGTGCTCTGCATTTAACCCATCCAAGTGCACACACACAGCAGTGAGAAGTGAACAACCACACACACACACACACCGTGAACACACACCCAGAGCAGTGGGCAGCCATTGCAGATTGGGCAATGAGAGTTGTCTTTTGAATTCCTGAATTCCTGACGGGCTTCGAAGGAAGAGGAATCTGAAGCTCGGTGACAGCGACAACCCAGCAGCAAAAAGAAGCTGTATTCTGCACGTTCCCCTTACCTCCCTGCCTGTTGCAGTTGGTGAGGACAAAGAATGTTGTTTGTTCCAATAAAAACCAAAAAACCTCACAAAAAGAGCTCTTTTCCTCTTCCCTCTATCACTCACACTCATGTAACTCACGGCCCCCCGTCACCCAGCAGCGAGCCATCAGTGCCTGCCACTCTAAAGCCTCTCTCACAGTTCGAAGGAAGCATGGAGAATGCTACCAGGTATTTCAGAGTGGGTGTTGAGCACAATAGTAAAAGGTTACACACTTCAGTTCGCACGCAGACCACTCAAGTTCAATGGCGTGGTGACGTCGGAAGTCAAAGCCGCAAACGCTCCGGATTTAAGAGCGGAAATACTCAATCTACTCGCCAAAGGAGCCGTGGAGATTGTGCCTCCAGAGGAACAGGTTTTTACAGCCATTATTTCTCATTTCCCAAAAAGGATGGCAGTCTCCGCCCTATCCTAGATATGCGTCATTAGAATCGCGCTCTAGCAAAACGCTCATTCAAAATGATTACTCTGAAATGAATTCTATCGCTCGTTCAGCCCGGGGACTTTTTTATTTCATTGGATCTGAAGGATGCTTATTTCCATATTCAAATAACCCCTCATCACAGACGTTTTCTGAGATTTCTGAGATTCTGTGTTTTGAATACCTCAACTAAATTAAGGCCATTTGTTTTATAATTGTATTACTGTCTTTTTTTTTTGTGAATTCAATTCAGTTTCAAATCAAATTTGAAATCATTACTCCTTGTGCTGTAAGCTTTTGTGACAAAGTTACTCAAATTTAAAGATACAGAATGAGCAAATGTTTAAGAGAGATTGTAATGGTAATTGATCAAAATGTGTGTATATATATATATATATATATATATATATATATATATATATATAAACATACAAATATATATATATATATATATATATATATATATATACATATATGACTAGATGGAAATGTAAATATTTAATTAGAAATTCTTTATACTGTATACATTTAATTGAATGAATTTATGAACCATATTTTGCTAGAATGTTGTTTAATTTCAAATGATAAATTTAAAGATATAATTTTTGCCAAACCCTAGATTGTATGAGACTAACCTTAGTCCTAATCTATAATTATATTATCAAAACCATTCCTGTCAGAAAACACATACTTTTCATAACTAAAAAAAACCCCTACACTATTTTCTGGCCATGTGGGAATACTTTGCTCTTTTTAAAAAGCAGAAACAAGCCGTAGAAACATGGCAAGAGGATTCTCTCAGAAGGTCTTGGCTTCAATCAGGAACTAAAACAGCTGAATAGCTTAAGAGACTGATTTGGGAGAGAACACAGTCAAAGCACACACTTTGTCCTTCTAGCGTAATGTTCAGACCCATGGTGCCCTCGAATTCAGAAACAGCGGCTCACTGCATAGTGTGGATTGACCAGAAGCAGCAAGGTCATTTTATGACTTCTAAAGAGCCAGTCTTGATAGAGAAAGTCAAAGTGACAAGGTTTTAGCCTGAGAGAGCCAGAGATTTAGAGAGAACAGCTGGTCCAGCTATCAGTCTATTTACTGTAATTTTTGATAACTGAATAAAAAGTTCATCTTTTCCCAGAAAACTCATTATATCTAACTTCCCTGTATGTCATTAACTCATTATTAACCTCTCAAAGCTGTTATTCTAATACAAAACCACTGTTTTCATAGTAAATCTGAGGTTTGGGCCTCAGACGAACTCTTCAAAAGTAGGTCATTGCAGACGATAGGACAGTCGATTCAAACAAAGCAGGTAATGCGTCTCCCCGTAGCCAGGCAGAGTGAGTCACAAAAGGGCCAGCGGAACCGAGGTGTCGGGAGGGGGGCTCCGGGGGCCCGTCCTGTTCTCCTAGGCTCCGGCAGTGTGGTCTCGGATTAATGCAGCTCGCCACAATGGGCCTCTTTCACCCACAGCTGTGTAGGAGCACATTCACTCTCATAATGAGCCCTCTGTGCGTCAGGAATATTTCACAATGTTTTTGCACTCCCAAACAATATTTAGTCACATATCATTGCACGACACTGTCGTGGAGGGGTTTCTTAGTGTGCATTTGCATGCATTTTGATTTTATATGCAGCCTCATCATGATGTCATTTTGTCAGCAGCTACCCAGATGCACTCTTGCACTCTTCCTTCTCAATTATACATGCAAATCTTTGTCAGAGAATCTCCCAGACATCCAAATTCTCATCGGAGTATGAAAAAAATGTGAGAAGAAAGGCTAAAAAGAAATAGGATGAGGTAGCATGGGAGTTTGTACCATGTATACAGTGCAATATACCAATTTGATGTGATGAGTTGGATTTTATTAAGCAATAATCTAGGTTTAATACAAGTTCAAAGAATAGTTCATCCAAAAATGAAAATTGCCACAAATGGCACAAAAAGCTTAAAGGCACAGCTCACCCCAAAATTAAATATTTGTCATCATTTACTCATACTCATGTCATTCCAAACCTGTATGATTTTCTTTTTCCTTTGCAAGAAAAAATAAAATAAAATAAAATAAATAAATAAACTGAAAGGTGTCAATAGAAATCAGTTGCATTGTGTGCATACAAGTTTGGAACAACAAGAAAGTGAGTAAATTATGACAAAGTTTCTGTCAAACATGTTTGGTTGAATTATCTATTTTTTTATTTTTTTATTTATTTATTTTTATTGGAAGCAAATAAAAATGTGGATAATTCAGTGTGAAAATTCTAGTTTTATAAAAGCACCTAGTGAAATAGCCATAGTACACTAAGTATACTTCAGGTATACTTTAAATATCTTGCTTTTAAAGACTGATATTATACAGAGATTGTACAGTCATTATTAATAGTAATACAAAGATTTTAGGCATAATATTAAGAAATGTGCATTGGGCAATAAAAAACTATATATATAAAAAGCTTACTTATAATGTTATATTAGAAAGTCTTAAGTGACATGTCAATAAATATTTAAAAAATACTTAATATAAAATAAATGTATTTTAAATAAATTATGGCATAGTTGTTTGTTTGTTTTAAAAAAAAAAAAAACAAGTAAAAAGTAAGTTAATTATGCTAAATCCGGTCCATTTGAGCTATAAAGATTTTTAAAATTTTATGTTTATATTGTCATGACAATAAGGTACAACTGGTTAAAACCTTAGACAAGAAAGCTAATAAGCAATTTTTCTAGACTAAAGTCATGTTAACAGGCAACATGTTTATGTCTTGGCCCTATTCACTTCCATTGTAAGTGCCTCATTGTTTTGTTTGATTGTTTGTTTGTTTTTTAAAAGCAAACAAAAAACAACAAAACAATCGTGCTGGGCGTTAAGATGCAAATGCTGTCCTTTAAAGCGTGACTTGTATTCAACCCATAATATTCTTTTAAGTGTTTCATTTCACAACTGGTTTTCTCTAACTACTAAGTAAATAAATGGATTTTGCAGATTTGCTAAAGATTTGCTTATTTACTCCACTGTGAAATACAGATGTTTATGCAACGTTGATCCCATGTTTGGGTGAAACTGAGCCTAACGTTTATGCCTTCAGCGAGATTTCTCCCTAATGCTTGGTTGATGTAATCCCCCGAGCGCTAATCCTGATGTAATGATTGTCAAACGTTACCATAACATCATGTCGGCCCAGTCTCTCATTAACTGATGCTAAATCTAGTACAGGCCTGTGAAAACGGGGACCGGCCCCCGAATGACCCACACCCCTCCGTCTAAACCTTTCCCAGGATGAGGGAGGGCTTCTCCCCTGCTCTCGGCCCCTTTCAGCCCTGTTCATTAGCCCAAAAGCCCCTGCCATGCGACAGAGACATGTTTGGCAGAATCCCCACCTCACCGATTCAGGATTAATTGGGCATGGAGCAGAGACTTGAACATGCAGCATGAAACACCCTTCCTCCCCTCCACTCAGTTTACCAGGCCCAAAGGGATGGCAGTCAGGGTGGAAAATAGACAGCCTCGGGCATCTTGGCCCGCCTGGGTTCTTTAGCAAACCTGCAGTAGATGCTGACAAAGGCTCTGCTGTGGGTTTTAGCTTGTTTGTCCTGAATAGGCGTTTTGTTTTCTCCCTTTTTCTGTAGATGATGCCAGTCTGTTTGTGTGGAAGGTTTCTGCAGCATCAAGGCCGCGTTTACCTTCCTCAATCTCAAACTTGATCTAAATAAGTTTTGGAATTAAGGGCAGAATAGAATTACGTTGTATTGTTCATATGTTGATTGTATTCTACAAGGAGTTCATGTAAAAAAAAAATAAGAGAAAATTTGAGATTTTAATATTATATTATATCATATTATAATCTATTTATGTATGTATTTTTAGGATTTTTTTACAGTATAGCAAGCAACTAGTTTGACCAAATTTAATTTGGTTAAAATGTTTTGCTGTAAATTATGTGTTATGCATTATTTTATTGATTGCATAATTTTTTTTTCTTTTAATGTGCATTGCATTTTCCTCTCCATAAATAGTATTATTTGAATATTGTCTTGAATATTGGATAATATAAAAAAACTATATATATATATATATATATATATATATGTATATACACACACACGTTTTTTAGATTCAGATATCTGCATAAGAAACACAATGAACACTTCTATTTTCTTTTCATTTAATCTTGTTGCGTGGAGAAACTCTCTTTTTTTTTTTTTCCTACTGTTTTATTTTTAAGTCGGTTCATCGTTGCTTGGTACACAAAGGAAATTGAAGCCATGTTCTTCTTATTATATGTCTCACATCCTGCTTTGCTCTAGTCTACAGGACATCCTGTTAGAGTGAGATCAGTTGTTCCATTCTATTTTTTGCAGCAAAAAATCATGTTGATGTCCTTCTCACTGTGCACTGCACCACTGACATGTTTCTGACCCATCGACCTAGTCCTTGTGTCGTTGATCCTTATCCATCAGGCTGAAACTGTAGCAGGACTAGGCGAGGCTTGCAGGGAATCCAGAGACGGCTATGTTGGGCCATGGCCACATCCCATTAGGAAGATGTAATTACGGCAGCGAGGTGGCATGGTTTGTCCAGTGCACCGCGCCATCTGCTCCCAAACGCCTGGCAGCTACAGCCACAACATGTCCGTCCTGTAAGTGGCACTTTATTGGATTGGTGGCGAGGATCATTCCTCGGTTAATCAAACACCGTGTCGGGAGGGAAGCCTTTGTTCATGCAAGCATGCACAGACATGAGTAGCTCAGAGGAAGATAAGAAAAGCAGTCCCCTAAGGCTGCTCGGTGTCAGAGTGCTCTGCAGCAACTTGTGCACCATCTCGAAGATGAATCCATCATCTCTGTTATTGCTGGAGTGGTCACGCTGCAGGACGCATTCTTAGCAAAGCTGTGTTTAGTAATTGGTTATTGTAGGATAACCTGTAGAATTTTGTAAGCTGTTTTCATTTTTGGAGTATCATTTGAAAGTTAAAATAAACGTGAGTCTCATCAATATGCTTTTATATATTTACATTATTATCTTGGAATTAATGTCAAGAGCATTTCGTTTTATTATATTTAACAATGTTATTATATTTCTGTATATATAAATAATTCAATTCTGTGGAACCTCCTGAAAAATGTTATATATTATATAAATAATTATATTATTAATTATTATTTTTTTTCTATTTTCTAGAATAATCTATAGAGTCCATTGTAAAGTATTTTTTGTGGAATTTCTTCTCTATAATAATGATAATAATAATAATAATAGTTGTTGTTATTATTTATCTTTACATTTTGGGGTGAAATCTAATGTGACTTTTATGTTTTATATATATATGTTTTTTTTGTTGTTGTTTTTTTTTTTACTTTTAAATATTTATTTTTTTCCTGCAATCAATTTCTACAGATGCTCTTTCTCCATGAATGTATTTCTAGGAATATTTTTTTTTATTAATTATCTTTAAGAATTTGGATTAGGGATGAAATGCAAATATTTTAGAATTTAGAATAGAATTTTACAAGTGTATATATATATGTGTGAAGGTTTATATATAGTTTCATAAAGCCAAAACAACTGAATTTCACTAAGAACGTTTAGATTATTTGCAAGTGCATATTTCTGAGTAAGCTGGAAGTTGATTAGAGTTACTATGAGTCAGACGGCCCGTGTAATAATCCATGTATATGTAGAACCCACATAAAGAGCTGAGAAATTGCATCTCCTCTTAACAGTATTAAGCCCAGCAGTACGCCATGTAATTTCCTTTTCTCCCAATGTTCCAAAAACTATTTCGTTTTCTGATGACCATTAACATTAGTACTAAAGGATAGGAGAAACTGCAACCTGAAAAGCGTCACACAAAGAAGGCTTGAGTATCTTGAAGCAATGCATTGTGGATTTGTGTTGCAAATGTCCCTGGCTTTCTGCATCAAAGCCAAGTGTTAATCCTTGCCGGAAGGTTCCAAGTCTCTGGTCTTGCCTTCTAACAGCACCATCTGTCTCAGTATTAGCCTCATTAAGGGCCTGTTAACTACGTCAAGGCTCCGTGGGCCACCAGGACACTACCGTTCATCCATCCATCCAACCTGCACCATCTCCTTTACGCTCAGTTCATCTGGTGACAGTGGCCTGGTGGTTGGAGATGATGGCAGTTGGCAGGACTCCCATTATTCATGAGGTGTGATCACTCACTCAGAGATAATGTTTGGGAATAAGTGGCATTCCTTATGCAGTGAACCGCAGAGAGACACTGTGCATTGACTCTAGTAGTGCAACATGTACAAAAAAAAAAAAGGTTTTAATGCATATTTTACTAGTGCTATTTCAGTATTACTGTGACACTGGTGTATGCACATAAAAAGTAAATTTAATTATTTGCATGAGTAGATTACATACATAGTTAATGCAAAGCTGAGAATAGGTGCAAATTCACACCAGACATCAATCGCATCTTCTGCGCAAGCTGATAAATTTCAACTTGAGTGAAAAATTTGCATAATGTCTTGTAGTGCAAGCCAATAAGAGAAGAGCTTATTGATATGTCAGGTTTGACACGTCTGATTGTATCAAAAAATGATTTTACTGTTTTTATGTTTTTTTTATGTTCCATTGTAGATATCAAGAAAAAAATAATATAACATTCAATATATTCCTTTGAGGGTGTGTTAATCTTTGTAATAAATATTTCTATGCGTATGGCTCCATCATATGGCTCTATTTTAGGCCTGTCAGACACTCATCCAGGCGCCTGCGTTCGTCAGCTTGCTCTGTTCTTCAAAATATGAACACTCAGTATTCTAAACTACTTAAAAATGTTTTGGGTCATTTGTTTCTGGACCTTTTGTCTTGCGATTGAGGAGAATATGGGCAGAGGAGTCCTGTCACACAGTGTGTCTGTCCCTCAGGCTGACGGCTGTTGTATTTTTTCATTCTGTTGCTTATTACAGTGGACTTTTTCTCAGCGGGGGGCTAAAATGTCAGTTACATTTGAGAGGTGCACTGCACACACACACACACACACACACACACACATTCAAATCCCAAGTGAAATTGTGAGTCAAATATCTCTCATACCTAAACCATACCTAAACCACATAAAAAAAAAACAACAACAAATATTGACATTGCCCTGATTCTGGAAATAGCTGTCTGCCAATGCTGGATCGGCATTCCTGCTTATACCTGCAGGTCACTTTCTGAACCCTTATTACCACGGCAACACATGCCGATCTATACTAGGGTCTGGAAGTTACATGTTTTAAATCCTAAAATCAATCAAAAGCTTAATAAATCTATAAAGTTTTGATTTTCACAGCTCACAGGTTGTTCAAATTGATTAAATCGATTGGTTAGTCTGTGTCATGACCCAGTGGTTAGTCCTGAGAAGCTGTTGTGATTATGAGGAATCTGGCTTAGAACATTTTTTGACTATGCTCCACTATCTTTTTCATATAATTTCCTATCTTTGTGCTTAAATGAAAATGACTTTCCCCTGTAAATGTAACTTTTTTTCAACTTTTTTTTATTCTTCCAGTATTATCACTGTTTTATTTTTATTTTATCCTCCATTATCATCACCCTGTTCTCCATTAGGTGTGGAGTGAGCATGTGGTTTGTCTCAGAGCAGTATCTTGTTACCGGTTTTAGTGCTCTGTCGCCTCTGAGCTAAAGTTTATGATGTGAGGATGTGGAAATAGAGGCCCCACTGGGTCACAATTGGCCCCTCACACCCAGAGGAAAGAGGCGAAACACAATATCATGTTATCATACACAATACGGCTTTCTGTTCCGCTGTGTTAATTGATATCTCTCTCTTTCTCTTTTCATGTCCCTGCCTGCATGCCGTTCCTCCCTCATCACACTTTCTTTGGCTGAATGACAGGTAAGATTTTGCAGCACTAAAACACTCCAGTCAACAAACACATACAATCACATGTTCAGGCTTATGGCCAAGTCATTGCTTTAAGCTAAGCTAACAAGCTTTGGATTCATTTGCCAAACAATTCTTTTTGAGAGCATTTTGGTACAGTAAGAGAAGTAGCAAACCGATAAAATGTAATTTGGGCCAGTCAGCAAAGCCCTGGGTCACGTGTACACTTAAATATGAGAAGGATGTCAGTGGTTTTGTGCGACGTGCTCACAATGTTAACTCCCAAAGGGCAGATAGTTAGGGGCAGAACAGTTACACTTCTTACTTCCACAAAGTGAGTGAGCATTTCTCTCCTGAACAGTTCTCTGAGGGAAACTAAACATCCCTCCCCCCGTCGCTTTTGTTTTAGGTCGTAGCCCTCATCTTTTTGCTCCATATAGAGGATTATGTTGCTTTTGTCCCAATTTTTAAAAAGCTTGGTGGAAGGACCATCTTCTGGGTTGTCATAGTGTTTTTCCCCTGAAGCACACATACAGTGTTAGTCAAGTTCCATTTACTAAAAACGTTTATATTACTTTCAAAAAGCTATGCACTGAAATACCAAAAAGAAAGTTTTTATTTATCCAAAATTTAAAAGTGAAGTTTAATCACTGAATAATGACGTTTATTATATAATCAACAGTCACATAAAAAAGCAGTTGCATAAAAACATTGCACATAAGACAGTTTTATATCAGCTTTCTAATGATTTCTCCATTTTGTTTGTCACATTGAAAATGAGAATTAAGCTACTTTAGGAAAAATAGAATGAAAATGTAAAATAGTGTGTATATTAAACAAAAGAACTTAAAATTACTTTAGAAAGACATTTTTGGCTGACTATCAGGCCATGGACATTGAATGGCTTTTCTGAGGTAAATGTGATATGTTGTTTACAAGCTGTTTTATTGAGTGATTACATGAAACTTGGTACATCTGTGTTTATTTTATCATGCATACTCGTGTTCATTCATGTTTATTTTGTGCTATAACTAGTAAAAAGATGACGATCCCTTCATGAGCCCCTTGAATTTAGGGTTGCTACAGTGATCTGTCATTCCACATTAAATGTACTGTTGTTGTTTGAATTTTGTTATAAAATGGATAGAATTTATAGCTTTCATACAATATAAGAAGTAACAAAGTAGTAGTCGTGTTGCAAGTAACGTTCAGTGAAAATCATGCATCAGTTGAAAACAGAATAGACTAAAAATCTCAGTTACTCATAAAAAGAATCAAACAGTTTGGAGAGGTTCAGAGGGTCAGTTTGTTCTGTATATTTTGAAGAAGCAATTGTATACAATGGTTTATGACCCTTTCTATGCAAAAGCAATAAAAATGTACCCATGTTAACATAATCATGTATGTGACAGACGGATTTTGCTAGCTTAATTGCATTAAATGGACTTTGTATTGTAAGCATTATATTATGTCTTCTTAGTAGGTTGAATTAACATAAACTGGGCCACTTGATATGTTATGTCAAAATTATACTTCCCCTTTAAAACATTTTGCTTTGACGGTGAAGGTTGGAGCTCATGGAAATTGCTGTAGACACTTTAGCGCGCTTGAAATACAGCTGCATGCGGTCCCTCTTTATGTGAGGCCTGTAAGACATCATTCCTTATTTTCCTCTGCATCATTCAGCGCTCGCGAGCTACCTCACCCAACAATAATTTCCTCATCCCTTCTATTCACTGTCCTCGTCCAGTCAATGAAGCACTTAAGCCTCCAAATAATACCTTCCAATGACAAATAGATACTTTAAGAGAACATGCTCTGATAGGTTTCCACATGTAGTCAATTTGTCAAAGGGGTTTAGAGGGCTTTATCTGCCTTTTCTTCTAGAAAAAAGGAAAAGGGTTCTTTGGAAATGTTGTTTTGGGATTGATTGTACAGTAAACAGGGGATGTATGTCATGCGAAAAGGCTCTTGTGTGTCTTTTTCGATGTATTTTAAAGTGAGTGGTTGTTTTTTAGCATAATAGTGGATGCAATTACACTGGACCGTACAATTAGGTGGAATAGCTCAATGGTAAAGGCTCGGATGAAAGGTTAATGGAGGAGAGTATAAATGATTTTGAGTAATCAGCCATGGCAGTGCATGCTGACGCTGCAGTTGCTTCTGAAGGCCAGCGGCACCACAAGCAGCAAAAATGCTCTCTGATCTGAGCTGACTTCTCAAGCTGACTTTCAGATCAGGAGAGCATTTGCACAAATGCAGAAACATCAGAAAAAAATCCTGTTTTCATCATAATTTGGAGTTGCAGTGATGTCTGCAGATGCAGCTTGCATGCGGTTGGGTCCATTAGTCAGATGGATGTGAGGGAGTTTTCCAGCTCGGATGGATCGGTGGTTATGATTGACTGAATTGAAGGCTGCGCTCTCTATATTGTAGAGATCTCTGCAATTCATCATTTCAACGCGTGTTTTTTGCAGTGTCTTATCGATCAGTTACTTTCAGCACAATTTTGCGAAGATGGCAAAAACACTGCCTTTCAAAACCAAGTGTTCACTGCAGTTAACTTATCACTGTATTTACACTACATTATGTTATTTGACTTAGATTCAGAGCTAAAAATAATATTTCACAATTTACAAAATGAACAACTGTGTTTGTATATATAATACACATTATTGTTTTGCTAACTGTAGTACAGTAAATTGAATAATAAACTTATTAAATTAACAATAAACATTTCCTATATTAATTAAAATATATCAGTACTCATTCAAATATATTTATGCAATAATAATAATTTCTACAATGCTACTATTACTACTACTACTACTAATAATAATTTGTATAATATAAAGCTCTTTTTATATAATAATTAATACATTTACATAATATAAAATAAAATACTTGAATTTTGCTAATACATAAAATTATATAAATAAGACATAAAAAAACTTATATATATATATATATATGTATATCTATATTCAAGTATAAAAAATATACACACACACACACCTATAAATATA
>JAUMHE010000043.1:15437772-15477985 GCA_032359235.1 Enteromius mattozi | reverse complement strand
CAATATTGATTTAAATTGTTTCATTGTATAGCTTTTAAATATGACTATGTTTATATGTTGGTTTAGTATAAAGACACCAGTCAAATTAGTTTGGTGTCTAATAAAATAGCCAGGCTAAATAATGTCTTATTTCCAAGAACGTATCATATGTATTATTCATAATAATGTCATTATTGCTCACAGCATGTGATATGAAGTCTGACAGCAATTGCCTTGAAATGTATTGTTGAGATATGGCTTCTCTGAGAAAGATTTAACATGCTGACAGTTGTTACTAAATCATGGGATACTATATGCATAAAAGACTCTCTGAATGGTAACATCTTTAGTGCATCACCTTCAAAGCAGTCACAAAAAAAGGAGAAAGATAAGCTAAATGAAAGGGGAAAAAAGCTACATAAACTAGTCCGTTTTATTGACTAGTAGGGTTGTGAGGATATCTCCCCACCGATTAATCGATGTGTAACAACACAGTAAGGTTGGGGTTTTCTTGCTTTCCTTCACTTTAAATAGCTTGTAAAAACAGGATGCGCCTTTTACTTTCACTTTCAAATTAGTGACAATTCTGTGTATAGCAATTTTTGGTTTGAGTTTTCCACCTTTTCCTCACTTTCCTCAACAGCTCATTTTACTGTAGCTCTTTACTGTTTAGCTGTAATTCAGTGTCATTTGCTTGAATGCAAAGCAATTCAAGCAGTAACCTAATACAATGTCAAACTCACTTAGCCTATATAAAAATTAGGGCTGCATGATAATCATTGTGCGATACTGTATATAATATGCATCTTGTCAGTAAAGCCTGTTCTGTAATCAGCACGATTTCATATTGAGCCGCATTTACTACGCAGAGCCGTTGTTCACTGACAAGCTGCGCAAATCCGGGTTCATTATCAGCGTGATTGTGCGCAGCTCGTCAGTGAACAATGGCTCTGCTTTGTAAATGTGGTTCAGTGTGAAATCACGCACCTGATGGAATTTACTGCTGATTACACAACCGGTTTTACTGACAAGATGCGTATTACATATTGCACAATGATTATCGTTCAGCCCTAATATAAATCCTCATATGATAAATTAAATCTGTGCTCATGTGACACATCATCCGGCACGCTGCATTGAGGAGGCGCATTTAACGTTTAGTTGTATCTGCTATTTTTATTACTTTAAGTGAAAACGACGCTGGCGGGCGGTGCCACAATGGTCAAGGGAAGTAATCAGTATTGCGGTTTAACACCAGTATCACCGCCAACATCAGTTATCACAGCAGGCGTATTGACTACTCTGTTGGAAAACTAACCTGACTCATCCCTAGTGCTTTTTGAGTTCCTTTTTAATTTCCAGTGGATTCACATTTTTAGTGATTTGTTTTGCCTTGTGATAATAATTAATGTAATTACTTGACAGCTTAGTTTGGCAACAAAGAACTGTTTTGTTTTGTTTTTTATATTTTTCTATTTATTTGTGCACGTGTTTGATGTCCAATGCTTATAGCACAGAGGTAGTTCTCCATTGGCAGTGCCAACATTGTGACGCTGCCAAGATGAAGACTATGAAAGCTGTGCTCCTCTTGCCAGCCTGCAGGTCCCTCTGGCACGACCGGCACCACGCACTCACCCATTCCCAACTCACAGCCGGCAGATATCGCCAGTTTTCTCCAAATCTTCCCATCACTCAATTCTGTCTCATTATCTTCTCTAACAACTGAGAATTGCCCTCCCACAATGCACTTGTGGGTAACCCATGAATGAAGCACTGACATGCAATACTAATCCTTTTAGCACTCTGCCTCAACCAGCTCGCTGCTTTTGTTGTTATTTTCTTTTTATTTCATTCATATTTAAGTGGAGGATGGGTATATTGCGATTTATGTGGTGGGTAAATGTGAAACACGGCTTAAACAAGATGCTATCAGAGAAGAGGGCAGATGTATGTTGGTCGTTTATGTCCATCTGTGAGCTTTTACAGTTCTTTGTTTTTTTTATATATGAAGTGCATAATTTAAAGAGACAGTTCACCTAAAAATGCAAGTTCTGTCAACATTTACTCTCTATGAACCTGAATTAGTTTCTTTCTACTGTGAAGCACAAAAGAAGATATTGTTAAGAATGTTTCAATAATGTTAAATGTTTGTTTTTTTGTTTTTTGAGGGGACCCCATTGGCTTTCATTGTAAGGACAAAAAGGACAAAAGTTTTTTCTTTCTACTATATGGAACACAAAAGTATATATTCTGAAGATATCTATATATAGATTTCTCTGAATTATATTTATTACAAATTATAGTATGTTACGTTAAGTTACATTACACTACGTTATGCTATGTTGTGTTACGCTACGTTACATTATTTTACGTTACAGTACGTTATTTTACGTGACGTTATTTTAAATTACGTTATGTTACGTTACGTTACGTTACACTACGCTACGTTACGTTACATGACCCTATGCTACATTATGTTATTTTACTTTACGTTACATTACGCTACACTACATTACCCTATGCTACGTTACGTTACGTTACGTTATTTTACATTATGTTACATTACGCTACATTATGTTGCGTTTGCCCATTGAAAAAGCTGCTCTTTTCATACTATGAAAGTGAATGGTGACCACAGATGCCTCTAGTTCCCAGACTGCTACAGATCTTCGCTTTCTCTTTTCAATTCACTGCCTTTCTCCTTTTCTCCTGTGTAAATATGCTTTTTCTGTGGATTAGCTTATCTTTCCTACCAAATGAATAAGAAGCTTATAAATCCAAGATCTGGAGTGTCAGGCTTGAAAGAGAGAAAGGAGAGCGATAGAAAAATCATCTCTTACTTCACCTGTCCATGCCTCTACAGAGCAATAATGAACGTAGTGAGAGAAATTTGTTAGTGATGGGGTGAAAATCTGAGAGGGCCGTGTGTTGTTGCTGCGTATATATTTGATGTTGTGAAACCCCGTTTTAGCTTATCTGTCTCAAAGGCAATCATAATATTTTGGGATTAATTAAAATCTTAATCGGGCATGTTCATCTCTTCAGCACGGCTCCCTGCAGGCTGCTGCTGACAGCTGTATTTTAACGCTCTGAAAATGTCTGGAGGCTAAACAAGTTTGGCTGCAGACTCATCACCTCCAGAGCAGCCGGTCTCACTCAGAGATGAGCGGCAGGGGATCTGTGATGACTGCGGTTGGGAGTGTGAGCAAAATGGAGAAACTGTGATAGACAACGATAGATAGAGAGTGGGAGGATGAGCGTATGGACGGAGGGGGAGGCAGAGGGAAATAGGGAAAGAATGAAGGCATTTGGAGGAGGAGGGGTGGAGTAGGGCATGGGAAGGGCATTGTAGTCTCCAATGAGCTGTGCTGCTTATGTGGGTAATGTGAGTTTGAGTCTAATTTTTGTTATATCCTCTGTTTTATTCCATCACTTTTATCTCGTCTTATCTATCATTATCGATATAAGTTGCTGAAAAGGGCTAAAAAAAGCTAAAAAAAAAAAAGCTCAAAATTATATTGTTTTTTGCCACGATGGCAATTACATTAAAAACATATAAAAGAAAATGATCTCCTCCCATCATTATATTCTCTCTTCTATTGTTATTGATAAGTTACAGGTAGGAATATATATATATATATATATATATATATTTGTCATAGCGAAAAATAGCTTACATTTAAATATAAATATATACAATTGTTTTATTATATCATTCATATATTAAATTAACAATTTACACTGTAGCGTATTTTATTTATATAAATATAATGTATGATGTATGGGGTATGACAACACAAGAAATACAACATATAAAACAAAATAAAACAAAAGTTGTATAAAACAAAAATTGTGAACCTGAGGCTAAAATTGGTAGTTTTTTACTTGGTAGTAATTGCAGTTATTGTGTCATCATTGTATGTTGCGAGATTGTAAATTGGATTTTATTAGAGTAAAAATAAAATAATTATTAATCAATAAACACATGATTGAATCTAACAATCCAAACACAGCAGCCAGACTATAATACATATATACAAGTCTTGTAGTGACACTGGGTTTCACAGTTTTCACTCAGGAGACCTTTTTGTAGTGTATACACACATGCTCGCATACAAATTCACACATAGAAATACACATACTCTGACACACACACACACACAGTGCATGCCAAGATGCTGGTCTGAAAAATCCTGCTTCTTTCATGACTTTGTTTTTTAAAGATTTTTTGCACTCAAACTCTCTAACCTGTTCCATTTGAACTCTTTCTTTTTGTGCTACAAAATTGTTAAAAGATTGGGACAAACTGAAGGTAATTGTGCCTAATGTAACTTTAACATTGCAACGTTGAGATCCCAGCTGACTGGTGAATAACTATATTAATATTTAATCCTAGCCAAAGCTGCTAGTGCATGACGAGTCTGATGTGTTGATCACGTTGTTGTGCTCATTGAAAGCTTCCGCAAAGTTCTCGGAATGAAATTCTGACAGGTTTGGAGAGATTAATTTATATTGTGAAATCTGTTGATATCATTTGTATGGTGGTCTGGCTTTTGTCTTCTATTGAGGTCAAGTAAACTCTCCATCTAACTCCCTCTTTTCAATAAAATCTTGCAGTATAAATGAGGATCCTTTTCCAGATCAACAGCAACATTCATATGCATGAGGATACAGGAGGGCATGAATCAGTATCCTGTCATCAAGACGGGTCTACAGTAGATAAATCACCAGCTGTCAGTCACACACAACCTGTCACAAACACACACACACGCTTTCAGTCTTTGATACGTTTGTGTGTATTCATAAGGATAAACCTATCCCCGTGTAATGCATTCAGGCGCTCTGTTTTGGCAGGGAGGTGATTTTACTTGCAAATCCCAAACACTGAAAAATGAAACATAATTCAGTCTACTGCTTTTTTTTTTCTTTTTTCTTTTTTTTTTCTTTTTTCTTTTTGTTTGACATTGTCTGTGTGAAAATGTGTGTTTTTGTCCTATTCCCCTTCCTTTCCCCGCTCACGGGTTCGGGGTTTATTTCATCAGTGAAGAAGAGGTGACTCACTCAAGATGTAGCTGTATCAGGAAAATGGCAGTTTTCCCACTCTGCAGTCTCTCTCCCACAACACACATTTGGAAATACACAACATTTTGGTATTGGATGTCATTACTGTAACTGTAGGAATGCCCTATATTACTAATTCAGACTGATTTGACTTTTTATTTTATTTTATTTATTTTTTTGTTATGGCTAATAAATGATTGTCCAAATGCACACACACACACACACATATATATATATATAATCATTTTAAATGAATGTAGGCATTGCAATTTAAATATTGTACAGTATGAATATTTGTTTTGATATTTAATAATATTTCAGTTAATTATATTTTATATTATATTTATATTGAATTTATTTTATTTTATCAAACCAATATAGTAGTGCTTGGTTTTTTGATTTGATGTTCATGGTGTATATATAATATATACCGGATATATATATAATTTAATTTTAGACAAATAATCAGTATAATACAACAAGCAATTAATTTTTAATTTATTTTATTTATTTATTTTTACAAAGTCAGATAAATAATATAGTATACTAGATTTGTGATTTGCATAGCATGGTTAGATATAAGAAAAAATCCACATTTTTGTTTATAGCCACTTACATTTTAAACATTTCATTTTTAATTGGTTCTGTTTTGAATATCTTTTGAATATCAATCTGTATTCCATTTTGTGATTTGCATTGTTTAGACCTGTCTACCAATTCCCCATTTTTTGTTTGAAGCCACGTTTTGATTCTTTTACTGTAAACATTTAGGTTTGAATTCATTTCATTAGGCTGTCCTGAGCCCCAGAGATGATATCATCAAGTCAGTTTGCATCACAATTACGAACACAATTACGCCAGCATTCATATTAAAATGTGCTCCAGTAACGAGTTCCTTAGGACTAATTATATAATTGTCTGGAGAGTGCAGCCCACCTGCAGAGGAGAAGGACCTCAACTAATTACATCAGTTACTCAGGTTCACATCGCCTCAGGAGCGTAAACTCAACTCTGTGTGTGTTTGCTCCAGTCTGTCAAATTCATCCTACCAGCAGGGAATTCTGTTGGAATATCCAGCTCATTAAGATGCTGTGCCCCGCCTGAGCAACATCACTGCAGAAGTTTTCAAGACGAGTGACAGAAAAGTCAAGGAAGAAGGCATCCCTTGAGCCGACAGAAGCATGCAGTGTCCTACAGCAGGGACAGGCTTTTTTTAATCTGCTGCGAAAAAGAGACGGCGTGTTTCCACATGATAAGTGATAAAATGTTAAGCAAAACTGGCAGGCGTAACTTCACAAGCACAGATCTTAATGCATGGCAGACTGGCGAGAGTGTGCTCTGAGTAGACAGGACTTTGCCCTGCAGCTGTGCTGGGGTTTGGAGCCAAACTTCAGCTCGGAGAGCGGGAGAGATGGAGGGTGAGACAGAGGGTGTGAAGTTTAAAGTGCTGAAGGGTTTTACTGCGTAAAGGCTTGAGAGTTTCCCAAATTCCCACATGGCAAATTAAAAATGTGGCTTGCCCCTCGGCCTGTTTTACAACCGGAGAGGACAAGGAACAAGAGATTAAGTGTAGAGAATGGTGGGCGGTTTGAGCCTGGATTTCCTTTTAGGAATTTACCATGGTAACAGTACTTTTTGTCCAAATACCATTATTCCTACGTTTATTGTTTAAACCCTAAATTACTGGGCTCTCAAGCAGTGTGAAAAACTCTGAGCGTTTATATATTTTTCTAATTTAATTTAACTTTATTTTATTTATGCTTGTCCAGTGTAAGGCCATAGGGAAACAGCCTAAGTAGATGGCAAGCCTGGTTTTGTTTTGTATCCTCATTTTACAGCATTTTTATTCAAGCGCCTAAAACCTTTAACAGTACTGTAGCTTTGCAGGCAAATTTCTTGATGCATCTTGGAGACATTGTCACAGTTCTTCTGGATTCAGTCTGTCTCAGTTTGTTCTTGTGCAAGCAAAAAAAAAAAAAAAATAGTTCTAATCATTTTGGCCACAGCTGTGTGTACTGCATAGTACACACAGTACTGTGGTGTGATAAAATACCATCTTTATGCTGTCGTTTCCACTGTTCTTGTCATCATAAAGTACCAATGTGTAGCGTGTTTTGTGGTGAGGTCATTCAATGGTGTTTTCATTGCCATAAGAGCAGACAGCAGTGAGGGGAGGAAGGTAAAGAAAGAGAGTGGCGAGCCTCCCACTGAGGCTTTCACTCTCCACCGGAGAAAGTTTCCTTTTCTCTCTTTCTATTATTCAGGAGCGCGGAGGTCACCACTGGGCATCTAGAGAAGGAAACCCTCACCCCTCCTTTGACATAATTGTTGTCATGTGTCAACACTGTGGGGTGAATTCACTAAACAACCAGTTGTGCTTGTGGTATTTCATCACAAAACCTGTGTCTTATTCACTAACCACCCATAATCTAGTTTAATCAGGCAGTAAATGCATTGAAATAGCACTGGGATGTATTTAAATGAAGTAATTCTCATTATTTTCAGCGCAAACACGTCTCCTTTCTATGCAAATGAGGGTCATTATGGATTTCCTTATTCGCACAATGCGCTATTTAAACATTTCGCTATTACCGATCACAGCAGCTTGGGTTCAGTAAGATGCATGAGTTTATTTTAGTGCTGTCAAACGATTAATCGCCATTAATCACATTCAAAGTAAAAGTTTTTGTTTACATAATATATGTGTGTGTAATCTGTGTATGCGTATTTATTATGTATATATAAATACACACACATGCATGTATATATTTAAGAAAAATATGTAGTTTATATATTAAAAATATTTCAAAATATCGTAAATTATATGTATATACTTAAATGCCTGCAAATACATGTAAATATTTTCAAAATGTATAAATGCATGTGTGTATTTATATATACATAATAAATATACACAGTACTTACACATATATTATGTAAACATTTATTTAATTTTTTTTGGATATGATTAATAGTGATTAATCATTTGACAACACTAATTTATTTATTTAAAATAAAGGCCGCGTGTCATTTTAAGGTCAGATTCTCACTATTAACAACTTTTTTTAATAAACTGTTAATTTGCTGCTTGGTAATAGTTAGTAAGGTAGTTGTTAAATTTATTGATATACTGTATAAGACACAGTTGCACCTTGAGTGAATTATGCACTTAAATATTTTTAAAATCATATTTAGTCACTTCCTTCCTGTCTCAAACACGTTTCAAGCCTGATTCCTGTCAAAATTCCACATTTGGACCTTGTTTTTCTCTCTGTGTGGTCAATGCCCCTTTCAGACTTTTACCTGCACCCTACTCTCTTTTTCTTCCCTCTCCTTTAGCTTCCTCTCGTTTTTCCCACTAAAGCCAGCTCTTTTGTGTGTGTGAAAGCAGATCTTGTGGTTAAGTGCGTATGTATTGTTGTGGTGGGATTAAATACAGTATGTGGGTCACAGCTTGGATAAGCACTCTCATGGGCGGCAGCAAAAGGCAAAATGTCATTCAGTGTCACTGTGCCGCCGACGGGACGACGTCTTTTAAAGACAGTCCCGCTCCAGCCAGCGGGAACCAACCCTCCTGTGAAGTGCACAAGCATCTACTTTTGTGATTTTGATTTGTCGCCGCTCACGTATTTGTTCCTGTTTTCCTGGCCCTTACACACACTCTGACAGACACCAGATCTTCTTTTTTGAACAGAATTCCCTCTGGCACCCGTGACAAGGTTCTTTCAGTGTTTCAAAACTTTCAACTCTCTCGTTTTTTTGATTCTCTCCTCTGAAGTTGCTCCGTCCTCTCCGTGGTGGAATGACATGAATATCCGCTGCAAATTCAAAGAGTTTACGTTTTATTCTGTGATCAGTGGGATATATTGTGTTGCATGAGTCATACATTTTTCTGTACACACACATACACACACACCAAATCTGACAGCATGGTCCCGGGTGGAAATTGCTCCATCCCTCCTGCTGTGTTGCCGCACATGTATTTTCAGGTATGGCTGAAGTGTGTTTGCTTCTGGAAAAATGACAATGTATAACAGAACTCTGTTACCTTTTGTCCTTGGAGAAGGAAGTGACATCAGCAAAGTAGAGTCGCACCAAAATCACATGGGTTCATACGGTTTGAGAAGTAGAGAGATGGATGATTCTGATTTTCCTTTTTTGCAGATGTTCAGTCTAGACTTGTTGATTCTATTCATTTCATAGGAAGATCCGCTTTCATTATTTATCAGTTGTTTGTCCATCAGCTTTTATGGCTTCATTTAAATGGCTTTTGGGTTGCATTGATCTTGCTCTCGTAATAATCCTTGCAGATAGAAATGCTGTATATATTCACCCAGGTGATAAGTATCCATATAGAGAAGACTAATATTGCCTTGCAGATAAAAGCTACTTCAGATTGGTCTCCCACTAACCTTGTGGAGTGTTGCAGTTTGCATTCATCTTTATCAGAATTGTTCATTGAGTTGATAACAGCATGTGTCCGTACATTGGGTTCTCAGGCAAGCAAGCCACCACCAGCTCTACTTTATAATCAGACAACGGACCTCCATTGTTTGCTACTCCTCTCATATTGTATTCTTTGTTGGAGGAGAAAGAGAAAAAGTAAAGAAAGATGCTTTTTTATAACTTGTTTTATTTAAATATAAACTTTGCCTGAGATATCTCTTCCTCAACATTGTTTGAACAAAATAAAATGAAAAGAAACATGATAGTTTTTTACTTACAATTAGTGTATTTGGAAACTTTTGGACAGTTTTATTTATATATTAATTTATTTATAGAACACAATGTATGTTATTAATACAATTCAGAAATTTAATTAATATAAAAACTGTAAAATATAAAAATATAAATCTAAAAATATATATGAAAATATTAAAATGTATACAATGAACGTCATACAAAAGATTGTAAGATGTATTATTTACAATATATAAAACAATATTAAAATATAGACTTATTTTATATCATATAAAATACATGTGTGATTCTAAGATATATATGTATTTAAAATTTCTTAATATATGAGTTTCCTATTTCTATAAAAATAGTTACTGTTATTTGTCATTCTTCTTTATATTTCATATCCTGTATGTGTGTGTGTATGTGTGTGTAGACAGACAGATAGATACACTTAAAAGAACATTATCAGAAAGGGTTACAGTATTTTCCATGAAACAATTGAGTTCATATTCAAATTTATGACTTTTGATTCCAAACATCTTATATGGATAGCTTTTTTTAATCTTATTGCTCTTCAGGATAATAAAAAAGTGTATGGGGAAGGTCTCTCAGTCAAAATGTTGCATGGATGTGGCAGTGACTCCGTGAACGTGAAAATGTGGCATCTTCTTCACCATAGTACTATACACAGTGCTTTGTCTAAGTTATATCACAGCTTTGTGCTTCTGCCAGTCACAAAAATTCTCCCACACTGTAGGAACAGCCTCCATTGAACAGCCTCCACCTTCTCCATTGGCAGATTATTAGAAGCACACGCACAAACACAGAAATGTAGAGTGCAATTAATATTCTAATAATGGATTGGGTATTATGAAATGATTGCTGAGCAGAGTGCACAGGCCTGATATTTACCTCCGCTTTGAGAAGAAGGGCTTTGTTATTACGCCAATAGTGCGTCTGCCTCCAGTTGTGTGTGTGTATGTGTCTTTTTACCCTCCAAGAAAAAAGGGCCTTTTTTCTTCCCTCTGTTTGGTTTTAGCTTGTCATTCTACAAAGCCAGGCGTGTGACATGTTTTCTCATTAAGAGAAGCAATAACTTTGATAAATCATTCCGGCTGCCAGCCCAGCCCCTCTGTTGGTATTAGAAAAGCTAATTGAAATTCTCTCTCCCTCTTTCTGTCGGTCTCTGTCTCTCTCTCTCTCTCTCACTGACACTGTGGATTTTCTCTTTTCTGTTGTACTCTGTTCCTTTCTCCTGTTGACACTTCAAAGGCTTGCAGTTGTGTGTGTGTGTGTGTGTGTTTGCTAGTAATAGAGAGTGCAAATATTTGTTCTTGTAATAATAGCTTTTTCATTAGAATGACATTTTTGTGGTGTCATATTTAATTAACTAAATGTGAGGACATGCATGTGTCAGAGGGTCAGGTCATGTGAGTTTAATTAACTAAAGATGATGCTAATTTGTGTTTCATAAGAAGTATCTGCAGGTAAATCAGTGTCAAAGAGTCACACAATAAAATATACATACATAAACATTAAAATACATCTAAACAAATCAAGCAAAAATATAGCATCTATTAATAGCAAATGTGTCCTTTTTTGTGTTTTAAAATTTTTCTCATGCTCATAATAAAAATGCAATAATAATGAGAATATAATTACTATTTAATATAACAATTTTATATATTAATGTCTTCAATTTTTCAGCAGTCATCACTCTTGTCACATAATCCCTCAGAAATCATTTTAATATGCTTAAATAATGTCTTATTATTATTAATGTAATCAAAACCAGTTTTTGGAAATCTTAGATCTTGCCATTCTTACATGAATGGAAAATAGACACATTTTGTAAAATTATAAATATTTTTATGTCACTGTTGATGAATTTATAGGATCTTGCTGAATACAAGAAATAAAATCTTACTTGGTAATTTATGTAATTATGTGTGTTTTAATTACATTTTTATTCTTTGTAAAGTGCTGAAAGTGCTATATAGAATTATACTATTAAATAAAAATAATAATCATTATTATTGATGTTTTTGCTATAGTTGCTATTAGAGGTCAGTTTTGTCAATTACATACTATTTGATCATGTGATCTCAACATAGCAGCTCTCATGAGGAGCTGACCTGGTTCCTGTTAAATAAAACATTTTTTTTTTTTTATAGACTGATATGATCTTGAAGATTCTTTGGGTAAAATATTTTTTGGTAACACTTTACTTAAAGCCTTTAAGTATAATGCATTATAAAAGTAGTTTCAATGCATTCAATGTAATGCACCTTAATGCAATCTAATGAATAATTGTAACCTCTTATCAATTCATTGTTACACTATGCATTTTACATTTGGTTATAATTATTTACAACAAGATGTAATGCATTGCAATGCAATGCACATAATAAATAATTACTGTCCATTATATCCTTTAACAACCCTTTATAATGCATTATACATCTTTAAGTAAAGTGTTACCACATTTTAAATGATGTTTCAGTTTTGTTATGCAAAATGGAATTTCTTGTTTTTGATTCTGGGGAGAAATATGACACATCTCGACGGTATTTGTGAGAATCGCCCTTTTGTGCGTTACGTGGGCGCTTGTGTTTGAACATCTGCATTTCGAGCGCATCTACATGAAATCAAAGATGAAATTTCAGTCAGCAGTTTTTCAATCACCCATTTCTGTCTTATCTCTAGTTGTGTTTGTGAGTGCTAACAGACAGAGTTCAGAGGAGATGTGAGCTGAAGACGTCTGAGCGCATTATAAATGACAGCCCAGCTTTTTAGTGGCAGGACAAATTCACAGCCGCACACCGAATGCCTGTGGAAAGCACGGCACATGAGGCACCGAGCAGCTGTGAGCGTGAGTGTCTGGGTGCACACATATTCTGTGGAGGTTTATCTTACATCAGTACATCATGAGAGTTCTGCTGCGACGGAGAATGATTGCACCGCTCGAGATAGAACCGGCCTCATGACTCACTCTCGGCTCAGGGGAGGTGCAGGTAAAAGAAGATTCATCTGAAGAAGAAACCAAGCTTCATCAAAAGCCGAAATGTATTGATAGAGACAAAATGATGACCCAAAATGGAGCCGCTTGTATGTGTGAGTGTGTGTGTGCGGTAGACCTGTGGGAACCTCATCAGCGTTCATTGTTACAATGAGACGTCTCCACTTTCTGTGTTCACGTCTCAATAGCGAGTGATTTCTGAAAAGAGTCCTGTCACTCAAACGGCCTGTCATCTATAGCTCTCTCACAGAGTGTCAGCCTTCATTCACTCTCTCAAGCCCGACCGGGTTCGATGCCAAGTGTCGGGTTCGATGGAATGCTCTCAAGCTCCATTGGCTCTCAAGTTCCTTCCAAATTAGGGTCTTTTGTGGCCAAACTTGGCTGCGTTTGAAGCGCACGTCGTCGGGAGCTCTTTTCTTTTCAGTGTGAAAATAGACAGATTTCTAGAAGTGAGTCAACCTTCTCCTTTCAGAGGCGTCACATGCACGCTCCTCAAAGCGGAGTCAATGGGCTCTGTGAGGAGTGTTTAGAAGATGTAAACAGGGAGATGAGGACGCTGTGGGCTTTTTGTCTGTAGTGTATAAGGGCTTTTAACTTTGTGACTGTCAGTCAGCGAGTCGAGGGGCCGAGCGCTTGTCTGATTGAGATGAATGTGGGGAGGAAGATGGGAATTTTAGGGGATGGATATCCATGACAGCTGTCAGGTCTGTGGAATAAGGTGGCATACATTGATATGTCCTCTTTAACATGTTGCAGTGCTGTGATAGATTGTGTGTGGAGCCTTGGTACCTGTCAGTCAAATTCTCATGAGCCCGTAGTGCATTTATGTGCTTGATATTGATATCGTCAGTTGTCTGCACAAGAGTATAGCCATAGTCATGTCATGGTCCAACACAAAGACCTCTGCTGCCCCTGGTGGAAGACTGTTTATGTTATTATAAAGGAACAGAGCAATGAGAAATTGTTGAAATTTACTCTATACAAGATTGTTTGTTTATTATTTGGAACAGATTTGGAGAAATTTTGCATCACATCACTTGCTTACCAATTTACCTTTTGTAGTGAATTTATGCCATTAGAAAAGAGAGTTCAAACAGCTCATAAAAACATTGCAATAATTCATAACACCACTCAAGTGCACCAGGTAATGCCTTGTGAAGATGCTTTCAACTTTAAACCATTGCTTCCAGCTAAAACACAAGTCCTCTGTGCATAATAATGCTTTCTCCAGTGAAAAGTGAAGTAAAAAATCTGAGAGTGAGTAAATTTTGTGCATTTCTATTTAAACTTCTGGCTCTTTTTATTTTGTATTTGTAAACACATTTCTTAAGAAAGGTTTTCTCTTTTCTTAAGACTGCTCTAAAGCCTTTAGTCTGTTTAAAAAAAAAGAAAAAAACTTTTAAACTGAGTGAAACTAAGATGGTTAATGAATGTATTGGTTTGTTTCAGATACTGGGCAGCTACATATTATTCGAGATGTCCCAGTCAGGTTTTTTGTGCGCCTGATCCAACCCAAAACATTGAATATTGAGTTTCTGCCGATACCAAATCCCAATCCGATACTTGTATTTTTCCTAATGTTTGCTGCACACTTCAAGTACATTAAAATGAAAAAGTTATTAAAATCAATGTAAAATAAAATCAGAAGCAAGACAGAACCCACAGAAATGCGTTATGACTACTAGGGGTCAAATTATTAATTGCGATTAATCACATCAAAATGTTTTTGCTTACATAGTATGTGTGTATACACTTGATATTTATTATGTATATATAAATACACACGCATGCAATGAATAGATTTAAGAAAAATATATAACGTTAAATGTTAAATTTATTTTTATGTAAATTAAATTATATTAATATGAATGTATACATGTAAATATATGTAAGTCTTTTCAAAATATGTACTATATGTATTTATATATACATAATAAATATACACAGTACACACAGATATACTATGTAAATAAAAACTTGCGATTAATTGTGTTTAATCATTTGACAGAACTAGTTATGACAATCACGGCAGATAAAAGTAAACAGTAAATGATTCTTTCAAGTGATTCGTTACTAAAGTGCGCATCAAAGGCGTTAAACACAGAAGCTTAAAAGTGTCTATGAGGTGTTAGAACAAGCTTCATTGGTTTTTTCGCAAGTCTCACATGCACATTTGTGCGTCTTTTCCCTTAAATGGCAGTTGTCAAACCTGCTGGATGGTGCATAACTACTGCACAACACCGGCATGACAGCTTAAGTAAAATACGGATCGGGCTTGGGATAGCCGATCACATTCAGTTAAAAAATACTTTGACCTCGATCACGATCCTTAAGATTGGCTTAAGGATATCCCCACCACATACAATTCATATAACACAGTATTTGCACGATTACTCTCAATTATCGGTTATGATTTCGCGTGACGTGGTTTCTTTTGCTGAATTCACATTAAGCAACAACTTTTCAAAAATGAGTCAAACAGGGACTTTTTATAAAGGGAATTTTATAATTACAACATATTTTAGCAGCATTCAGCACATATGAGAGCACCAATACACAGAACGATTTCACTCAGCTACACACACATACACAAATGTGTTCACTCTCAAGAGAACACAAATGAATTCAGCAGACCGCTCCATCTTGAGACAGGCTCTTTAAAAATAACTATTGAAAATACATGGCACAATATACACACAATGCAGAGTGCTGAACACCAGTCAAGCTAGTCGTGACACAAATTGTATGCACATTTATTATTATTACATCTGCAGGCAGCTCAAAAAGATGATCATTGAGTCTTGTAACTTTTTTTTTTTTTTTTTTTTTACAGATAACTTATCAAAATGACTGACTAGGGTAATGTGTGTGGCCACAGTCTGCATAAATCTGAGGCAGCATATGTACACAAAAAAGTGCGTTGATGAAAACTTTTTAATGTGGCGCACACAAAGTTACAGTAGAATCTCAACCAGAGTTCTGCATGGCACACAAATATATCTGCAATGAAATATACTTGTATTTATAATTGACATTTCTGTCAACACATTGCATTCTGAGATGTTTTGACATTCTTATCCATGACAGATAAACGAGATTATTAACCGCCTTGTTTGGAACAGATATGGACCAAATGATGTTGTTTAGATAGGCAGGTTTTGTGGCAGGTTACTAAGATTTGAGCATTTCTTGTGTGTTTGTGCATAATTTGTGGCTAAAAATGTGTTATATAAGACGTGACAAGTTCATTATTTTATCTTATTGTGTCCCTCTCCTCCGATTTGAATGGCATGATAGCTCTTCTCCGTGGCGGAGGTAAAGCAGCATTTTTCACATATCGGATAAGAGTGTGGCATGTCCTCAACTAGCGCCGCCAATTATCAAGAGTACCTGCAGTTCATATCAGCGTGAAGCAGCAGAATCACACGTACCTTGTCTCTAATAAGAACCCAGCAGGAGGACAACCGCTGAGTATTACAGGCCACAAAACAACAGCCTCCGTCTCTCTTTCTCTCACACGCACACCTGTGGGCCACCATTCAGAATTAATGCATCTACCTAATTAAAGTTCTTCGTGAGGCTTAGTGCATGTTATGGTGTTATGAAGCTGTTTAGCTGGATTAATTTTTTTTGTTTGTTTTTTTGTAAAACATTATGTAACAAATAAAAGTTTTTGTGTGCATAATATGTGTGTGTTCTGTGTATATTTATTATGTATATATAAATACACACACATACAGCATATATTTTGAAAATATTTACTTTTGTATATTTATATTCATAAACATTATATAATGTATAAATATATTTAATAAATAAATGTAACATTTTCTTAAATATATACATATATGTGTGTGCATTTATATATACATAATAAATATACACACTAGACACACATATATTAAGTAAACAAAAACTTTTATTTTGGATGTACTAAATAGTGATATACGTATATATATATATAGTATGTAATATATTATTTTCAAGAGTTCACGCTTTCCTTGTAATAAATAATAAAGCAAATTTGGCGTGCTGTCTGGGGAGCGAGCTGGGAGAACGGCGAACTCCGAACCCTAACGTATAGAACCCTAGCGTGGGCAAGAGTTCGGCGTTCGGCTCGTTCACCATCTGCCCATTAATTGATAATTGTATTTTTTAAATGTATTTATTTTGTATTAATGACACCAAGCTTCTGAACAGTAGTGCATTTTTTATATTATGAGCAGTTTTATTTATTTATTATTTTTTGTTGGTCTTTGGTATCATCTTGGCAGAGGATGAACCACTTTTTAAGTACTGCACATCATTTTGAGGAAAAGAAAAGTTAAGTCCAGCGGGCCAGAATTCCAGCAGCTTTGACATTGCTATTCAAACCATAATGAGTTTCCTGCTGTGTTTAGTTGTAAGAAAGACAATTGAAGCATGGTTTATTTTCCTTAAACTTTTTTGTCATGGCTTCAAACTCTCTGTAATGTGCGTTTGTTTGAAGATTGCGAATCCTGTTCCCTGTGGAGACAGCAATTCGGAAAGACTTCTTAACAAGTCAGGAATATTTGGCAGTCAGCAGGACGTTTACATTGAGCTGAACTCACAGTTGCTTCCATTCAAAACATTCCTCTGGTCTGATGCAACACGGGTCAACGTGAATGTGTTTGAGCCCTAGATGCAGAAGTTTTCCCAGAATTCTGTGTGTTTGTGTGCATGTCCTGGGTTTGTACGTGTGTATCCAACAGTCAATTTGTCTTAACTTGTCACTGTCTGATGTCATTTCTCTGAGCCAGAGGTTGAGGAGTTTACGGCACAGCTGTGAGCCATGATTGACTTCGTTGTGTTCAGCCAATAGAGCACCTGCATCATCAGTCACTGGGGTAAAAATATTAATACACCCAACCTGTTCAAACAAATCTCAGCGCTGACTAAAACACCATCCACCAGCCAACACTTATCATGACCAGGTGCTCAGGAAACAGACCTAGAGTTGCGGTGTATCCAGGGTCCGCGGTGAATATTTTGCCACACCTGCGAATAGTCAGTGAATTCGTTGTGAACCTAGAGACACACTGTATATTTCTCCACAGTTGTTTTTTGAGTGGCTCAAAGTGAGGAACATTCCACTGTCCTGTTGTCATATGGCATTTTTAGGGAAGCGTGTTTTGCTACTTCTACTGTCTCACATTTCAGACCTTTTTTTGCCACAATTCCAGGAAAAAAAATATTATCAAATAATTTTGACATTTTTCCTTACAATTCCAGGTTTATATCCAGCAATTTTGCCCTTTTTATAAAAATTTAGTTTGCATTTCGCAACTGTTTTGTTCCTTATTTGAGTTTATATGGTAATTCCTACATCCCACTTTCTAAGAGCTGCGAGAAAAAAAAGTCATAATTGTGAGATGTAAACTTAAAAATGCACAAACAAAGTCTGAATTGTGAGATGAATTCACAATTACCTATTTTAGAACTAAGGGTCCATTCGCACAGAACGCGCCATTTTAATGTGCTAGTTTACCGTTGTTTTTCTACTGTATGTAAATATGCGCCTGAAGGATGTGTACGACCGTTACATTTGTGTCTTGCTTCTTTTTCAGCGCCTTTTAAATGCTGTGTCAAGTGAAAAAAATTTCAACTTTTACATGCAGCGCCACTCATCAATGTCAGTTCCAAAGCAGTGGACCAATCAGAAGAGGGCAAGTGTTGCGAGTTGAAATTAGGGTTCCATATTTTACTGTGGGTGGGGTACAATGTTCCAGAAATCAAAGCCACATAAGCAACAAAGTGTCTTGCTACTCATCACAGGGTAAAAATTTCAGGATATGGTTTTATCCATGAAGGATACATGCATTTTGGCCTTAGATTTTAAACGCAGTATCTTTACAGAAATAACAGGTTTGGGACAACATACTGTACTTTTCTCATCTCTGTCTGGATAATCGGTATAGGGAATTCTTATAGTTTCAGTTTGGTTATACTGATTGTATTTTCAGGCTTCAATCCAGATAGACATGAAAAATAAAAGTCACAGACACGCGTTCTCAGGTTTGGGGTCAGGGGTTGGTTGAGTGGAAGCAGTGGCTGTTTCTTCCTCTGGAGAACTCAAAACTTGCCTCGTGCTTTCTAAATCTTTACCTTTATATGACAATTTTATTTGTTTATGGATTCTTGACATGATATTTACATTTATGCATTCATGCAAATATTATATGTATTCTTTCCACTATTATTTCCCAGGCTGTACCATTGTATCATTTCAGAGTGGAGAGAAATGTCTAGTTGTTTAGACATCGATAGTTTTCTTTTTACAGCACTTCACTGAAGTCCATTATCGTATTTGATTACAAACATTGAGAGTCTGAGTCTGAGTGAGCGAGATGGACGCAAACGGTGGCTCTCAATCCGGAACGCTGCGCCGCCTCGTCCCCAGGGACAGACAGTGGCTAATCAATTTCAGACCAATGGGAGCTTCATTTACATCACAAAAGCTAATTATTGCAGCCTAATCAATCAGCACATCCTAATTAGCTCAGGGCTTGAGTTGGGACTGGCAGAGAGAGAGTGAGGGATGGAGGGAGAGGGAGATTTCTGCCCTGCTGTACAGAAACGTTTTCAGACATGCTGTTATTACATATCCAGACAAGCCTGAGGTGAGCGACTTTGTTAAACCTACAGAGACAGAACGAGAGCAGCTGACAAAAAAGGAAAGATGTATGGATGAATGTTCTCTTGTTTTAATAACATTCCCAAAATCCCTTAAATTTTTCCACCCTTCAGGGCTTCGGTCTTGGAAAGGATGTGTGGAGGTCTGATTAAAGACGTCACTCATTTTGGTGTGTGCGCATGTGTGTGCACTTGTGTGTTTTGTGTGTGTGTGTGCGCTCACAAAAGAAAACTGAAAAAGAGATGTGACAGAGCTGTGATTCCTGTATATGCTACCGTTCAAACAGCTGGGGTCAGTACATTTTATTATCACTATTGAAAGAAAATAATCATTTTATTTAGCAGAGACGCGTGAAATTAATCATACAGTAAGTGTCAGTAATGACAGTGTTATATTTTTTTTTAATTTCCAATAAGTGCCTTTGAACTGTAAATCTTTAAATAAACCTAGAAAAAACGCGTCACAATATCCCTAAAAATATTAAGCAGCACAATTGTTTTCAATATTAATAATAAGAAATGTTTCTTGAGCAGCAAATCCAACCCAGTCTCACGGCAATTTGTACATATTTTACGAGGTGGCTAATTCGTACGACCTCACTCGTACGAATTCATAATACTTTTGCTAAATCGTACGTATTTTCAATTCATACGAATTTGTACGAATGACCTACACCTAACCCCGCCCCTAAACCTACCCGTTACTGGGGTTTAGACAAATTGTACAAAATCGTACGAGTGAAGTCATACGAATTTGTATGAATTAGCACAAGTTTTCCACCTCGTACAAATATGTACAAATTGGTTGTGAGAATGTTTTGGCAAATCAGCGTATTACAATGATTGTTGAAGGATCATGTGACACTAAAGACTGGAATAATGATGCTTAAAAATTCTGCTTTGCAATCACATGATTAAATTGCTTTTTAAATTTGAAAAATGTTTCACAGTATTTCCATTTTTACTGTTTTTTTGACTCGTGACTAACTGACCATTATCTTGAGCATGACACACTGAAGGACCAAATGGCCCTTACCTATTTCCAAAACCAAGTGACAGGTCAGAACTATACACATCATTAAACAGTTTCTTCTTAATCTAATCACAGCCTTCCTCGCAGACATTAATTATCCCCAGCAGTGATTTTACATGCAGATGAGTTTCATTGGTAGAAGCATGTCCTCATAAGCTGGGCTTCCCCATATGTGGACATGCTTCTACTGTACCAATGAAACTTAATCTTATGGCCTGTTATCGTCATGGGGTTTGGTACAGCTGAAGATGCAATTTTCACTTTTACGAGGACTGTTGTTTGAGTTGACATGGCGGATAACAGAGTAAAAGAGGTCAATAGATTTACATTTGTATTCATGTTCTAAGCAGGTTTTGAACTGAAGTGGCTCGATCAGCAATAATCTGCATAAATCATGATAACAGCAGTTACCATGACAGGTCTCTATGAATTAAGCTGGGCTTCAGATATTCAGTTTGGTGATCCATGTTGAACTACTAAATTATGCTGCTAGTGAAGTGCTACCAAAACACATTTAGTTGCTAAAGTAGATTCCCTGAAGGTAAGTGCAGTATGTATTAATAGATTTTAATTAAAGGTGTTTGCTAAGGCAATCATCACTGTTATAATTGCTCATACTTGTGGTTAGAGATTTGAACAAACCTTTAATCCTAAGTATTCCACTTTAAAAATAATGATTTACACAGTGATGGACAATAACATGTAATAATTTCATATATTTATATTGAAGGAGGGATCCGAACCATATTTAGAAACTAGGATTCACTCAGATAATTTATTTTTTAATTTCTCCATTGCATTTAAGTTGCTTATTACTTAATGTGCTGATTTTATTTATTATTTGTTTTCTGAATTCCATTTTTGTCCATTTTTCTTTTTTTCTAGACTAGGCTGTTTTAATGGCTAAACTAAATTTTATTTATCAAAACATATGTTTAATTAATTCAAATCATGAAACTTACAATATTCAACATCTATTTATATATATATATATATATATATATTGTTGTATTTTTACTACATTCTATTTTCCATTAATTTTCTGGATTCCATTTCAATGTCTTCATTAAATTTTGATAATCAGAAGCATTAAGAGATTTTATACAAAATAATGTATTATTATTTTATTTATTTTTCTTTTATGAAATATTGTCCTGTGTATTTACATTATTCTGCTAAATATATTCTGGTATGTAGTTTTTCTGGTAAATATTTCTTATATAATTCTATAAATATAAATATAATTCTATAAAATTTCAATAATAACTTTATTCGCAGTAGTAGTACTATCATAACATTAAGCAATATTTTTCTGTCACAGTTTCTTCAAGTTAAACCAAACTTTTATTTTGAGGGGTTGTTGTGAAGATCTTTATGTTTCTGTTTGTTTACGTGACTATGGTTTTTCTCCAAAGAAATGGTAAAATACTTATGAAGTGACTCTCAGAGCAGTTCTAGAGATTATATTCATGTTTTTATATGTTCATGTACTCATATATTGAGGCTGCAGAAGCTGAAAATGCGGGACCTTCAGTATGTGTGTGGTAAAGGAAACTGCGCGTCTGCACCATTCATTCACACAGAAACACACAAAACAAGCAGGAAAATATTCAGTAACACATTTTGATTGAAGTGTACTGACCTACTTTTTGATGTATCCATCCAAAATTTGGCAAATTCCATGACATTCCACGTTATACAGCAAATTTTTACTTAACTCTACCTGTTGTGGTAATTGTCTTTAAGGTGATTTGCTCACTGTAATGATGAAGTGAAGCAGTATGATGTCGAGTGATGTAGAGCGAGGGTGTTTTGTGATGAGTTGTGACTCTGCCGCACTCCTTCCCTCCAGGTGTTTGTTTTTGTGACTGAGGAAATTGCTCATAAATTTCAAATGACGCTTTGCAGAGAGACTCAGATTTCCCCAGATTCTCTCACAGTCAGATTTACGATACAGCAGAGAACTGGTGCTGATATTAATGGATAGCGCCCGCATCCGCCTTCTCCCATTTGGGCACAAAAATACATACAAATACACTACCATAGCGACTGTTGAGGAAAACGATTTTATGATTGAAATAATTACTACAGTCCTAGATTATTCTTTTAGCTGAACAAATCAGAACTGCATTAAATCTGTCATATTTATTGAATTAGCCTCCCAAATGATGCTCCTTTATTTCTGTCTCTTCAGTGGTGATGACACGTGATAGTGATGATGTGCAATTTGTAGCCAGTCCCTATATATTATAAATATAATATATAAATATAGAAAGAGTATAAATTGTAGGTCCCTGCAGTGTGTGTGGTGTGACCCAGCCTTTATTCCTGTTTGTCTGTGGATATGCAGGAAGGACCTTGCTAGAGGAAAAGTCTTGTTTAGTTTGCATGTGGCATCATGATATGCTTGTGCCAGCAATTTTCTATCATTTTTCCCTGTTGCACTACTAGGACGATGACAATGACCCCGACCCATTATGACCCTTTCCCTCTTTCCTTGCTCTAATTGCCTCTCTACTCTGTTTCTCACATTTAGGGCCTAAACTGTCTAGCGGTTACATTTTTAACATATATAATTGAATTTGTTGATTTATTTACTTAATATTTATTTATAATTAATTAATTTTATTTCAAAAGAAAATGTACACACAGAATTATAATTAGTTATTATTTAAAATCTATGAATTATAAAAAAGAAAGACATTAAAGCTGTCATTAAAACATTAAAGTCTAGCTGTTTTTGTTTTCAAAATATATTATTAGTATTTTATGTTTTGCATGTTTGTATGTATGCATTTATTTGTTCATTTATTTATTTATTTACTTAATTATTCACTTGCTTACAAATATAAAATGCATTAAATATGTTGTTTTGCTGTTTTTTCTTTAAATAATTAAAAATATAAAAAAATATAGTTTATCAAACGCATTTCGGGAGGAAAGCACAAAGGCAGTTATATAAGATCTCCGCTTCCCTAATTTCCCAATTATCCTATCTTCCTATCAGATTTCTAAGCTAGCCCTATAAATAACCCGGGTCCCTTTCCCTCTTCATCTCGATCTCAGTATCCCCCTCCTCCCCTACTCCTCCTCCTTTTCTCCGGGGGGGCACTCAGGGTTAGGAATCGGCCTTCCGCCTCTTTCCTCTCCCGAGCCCTTAGGGCTATTCACCCTAGGGCTCGGCAGCCCTTCTAACCCTGAGTCTCCTTCCTCAGCAGCACGCCAAACAAGCTTTGCGTATCTTTGCCTTCAAGCTCGAACTCGTGAAATATACATACATAATTACAATCTAATATTTACATTATCAAAAAAGCCATTAAAGATCTCGCTGTCTTTCTACTTTTCTAAAACAGTTTATGGTTATATCTAGATAGATAGGTATTTTATATTATACATTTTCTTTGAGAAATATCTATCTATCATCCATTTATTTACCTATCTATCTAATATTAGTATTACGTATAAAAGAATAAAACAGCCCTCAAAGCTTTCTTACACCAGTCTAGCTGATTAGTTTCCCTTAGAAATCCTGCTTGAGTGGAGCGTAGTTAAATGTGACTGAAACTGAGGCTCTAAATTTGTGTTTAATGGTAGCGTATGCAAGCACATCTTAGTTACACGCAGATCCTTGAGAAATCTGTGTGTATATCACCACCGAGTGTGCGTGATGTGAACTGCATGTTAGTAATCCGCTCACGACCCGGCGATGCCCCAGAGGAGTGTGGCTTTAGACATACCATGATTGAAAACAGAGGAAAAAGGTCATCGGATAGGGTGGCGCTGAGCGTGTAAACCAACAGAAGGGAATACATTAAACAGAAAAAAGAATGAGGAGGAAAGAGCAGGAGAATTCACTAGATTATGTATATTTCCAGGCTGCCACACGCTGGGATGGAAATTCTGGTTAAGTGCTGGTGTTCTCGCTCTTTCTGGGTCTCTGCTAGAATTATGCTGAATGCTGCTGTATATCAGAACAGCTCAGCTTATTTGATTTGACGTGAGCCATCAGTCAGAGCTCTGCGCTGTTTGTGTGTGGTTTTTTAAGCCTATTCTGTCCCTTTTGGCTCTTTCTGAAAGCATTAAACTGCATCATGCCGTTGGCCACACGCATCCTTTATGTGTTCAATTTTGACAGTGATTGCGTGTGTGTGCGTGTCTATTCATGTGTACAGAAAAATACACATCAGTACTCTTGTACCTGCTGCTCTTTCTAAAAGTTAGAATAATGAGTAATACTTTTCTTTTATTTCTTTTTATTTCTTCTTTGTACAGCTTTCTATAATTTGCCTTAATGGAGTCAGTAACATATTATTTAGTTTGATACTGAAAGGTGATGTTATGGCAGAAAGTTGATGTTAGCTGTTATTATTAAATATAATATTCATACTTAAAAAAAAAAATTCTATGCATTGTTATCACACACAGAGACACACACAAATATATATGTATGTGTGTGTGTGTATAACCTTTTTGTACATTTATTAAGAGAGATTTATAATATTATTAGAGGTTTTATATTTATTTGTTTCAATAATATTACTAAAATATTACTATTTTATATTTGATAGATTCATTTTATCATTTTATAGTTTATAGATAGATTTATTTACCTATTTAAAATGTATTAATTATCAAAACAAAATGCACTTTAATGAATTAAAGTATGTGCCTTATCAAACCAGCATGACATTAAAAATAATAATAATAAATAATAAATATTATTATTATTCCTACAATTGTTGTTGTTATTTATTTTTACAGTATCGTTGTACAACATGAATGAGATCACCGATATATTCTATATTCAAGATGCAGTCTTTTACTGCTGTCTGTTTTCTTCTTCTTTTTTTCTGGTCCTTTTTTGCATGTTCTTCCAACTCTGTCATCTGTCTGGGACAGATCTGTGTATGAACAGACATCACAAGAGGACAGCTGAAAGCTAACAGAACACGAATAGAGTGACGTTCACAAAGAAAGAGTGTGTTAGAAGTGTGTTTAACACCGTCTTCTCCACAGGAGTTGCTCTGACACACTGTAGGATATTGAACCGTGTGTGAGAGAATAAACACTGAATCTTTTAGCAGAATTTGGACCCTGTGTGTGTGTGTGAGAGATAAGTGCCAGACAGTAGTGATGGAGTATTAATAAATGTGAAGATTTTGTTGCAAAAAATACTGATAGCAAAATGACAAATGTAAAAACTTACATTTAACATAATGGTCAAAGTTTTGCATGTAATTAAACTTAAATATTAAATATTATTTTATTTTCTTAATATATGCTACTTGGAGGATGTTTTGCATGTGTGTTTACCTTCAGGGTCATCATAATGTGCATAATGCTCATAGCTTAGCTTGAATTTAGCACAATATTACTTTAATATCTTATGGCACATTTTAAATATGTTTTTAATAGAAAATATACTGATTAATTTGCTGAATTTTCTGTTGATTTACCCTCAGGGTCAACGCTTTACATAATGTGTGATCTTGTGGTTGACTTGTTGCCGTTTTCAGTCCTGTCTTTCACAGATGAATACATTTATGCATCTCCAGCGGAGCTGTTAAAATAAATAAGTCTCCGTCGTTCACTACACTAATGTCTGATTCATTCTGCATCACATACGCTCAAGTGCACAAGAGAGACACATCCAAGAATTCACTAATTCGGTGTTGGAGTGCAGGTTCAGAATGGAAGAGAGGTGTTGTGGGACGTGTTATGCTCTTTTCATCTGCATTATGAACTCTCACTGAAGCATATCAGAATCAAGAGCTCTACAGTTCACTTCCTCTTTACGACTGGTTGTGTTCACACGCGCTGAAATGATTTTTAAGCTGGAGGTGAGGATATTATGATTCTTACCTACCAGTAAAAGATTACCATGTGGCTGCTGTTGGTCTTTTACTGCAATACAGATATTTATGTTGTGAATAATGTAGCTAGAGTTTAGGTTTATGAGAAAAAAAAATTACACACTTTTTTTTACACACGTTTTAATGAGTCAATAAAAACCCATAAAAAATGCATGTGCAGAAAATGTTAAAGACACGGTCGTGTCAGCAATATTCTGGCCCAGCTGTTAGAATTAAAAGTGAGTTGTCTTGTAAGAATATGAAAAACTAGTTGACTAGTTGGTTGTCTAAACAATTAGTGGACTTGTTTTTGGAATAGTTCAAATTTAGGTCAACATTATTAATGCATTGACAGTTTTTTTTTTCTTAATCCATAAGGTTTCTGACAGAATTTTTAAATCAGAAACATGTGCATTTAATATTTTATGACCTCTTTGCAAATATTCACAAAATTGGATAGTCAGCATCATGACAATTAGTTTTATTATCATTGGCTTTCAGTTTGGCATGGAACTAAAAAAAAATCATCATTTTTTCTTTTCTATTGTGACATATATATGAGTGAAATGGCTTCTTGAACAAAATTAATAAATAAAACAGTGGGAAGATGTACAAAGATTACACAAAGGTTACACTGATTTAAAAAAATGTGCACGGTTAGATTTTTTTATAATACACACGCCAAAATTCAATGTTAACTTTAAAAAAGGAATTTTTTGTTTGCTGAATTTTGATTGACATTTTTGTTAATTTGTATGATTGGTAATGCACATAAAATGTCAACTTTTAAATGTTTCACAAGTTAATTTTTACACAGTAATCATGAGGGTTTTTGCAGTTGTAGTGCCCCCTATGGGCGAAATTTGGCATGTTTCTTCAGAATGTTATGTTGTCTGTCTGTGTGAAGTTGTGTTAAAGGGATAGTTCATCCAAAAATGTAAATTCTGACGTAGGGTCAGAGAGCTCTCAGATTTTATAAAAAAATATCTTAATTTGAGTTTTCGAAGATGAACGAAGGTCTTATGGGTTTGGAGTAATTGAGTAATTATTGACAGAATTATTATTTTTTTTGCTAAACTCGACTTCCCTTTCAGAAGATATAGGTGTAGATATAGAATTCAACAATTCAAAATTCTTTTGATGACACGTTTTTAACAAGTGTCTCTAGATGAGAAGTATCAGAAATCACCTGAAATGGACAAACTGAAAAAAATTTCCTGTTTACCCATGTCCTAATAATTTCTGTTTCGTGTCATCCTACAGGAAGTTCTACTACATTACCCTGTTACGGGACCCTGTGTCTCGGTACCTAAGCGAGTGGAGACACGTCCAGCGCGGGGCCACGTGGAAAACCTCCCTGCACATGTGTGACGGACGAACGCCGACGCCAGAGGAGCTGCCCCCCTGCTACGAGGGCACAGACTGGTCGGGCTGCACGTTACAACAGTTCATGGACTGTCCGTACAACCTAGCTAATAACCGACAGGTGCGCATGCTGGCCGACCTCAGCCTGGTGGGCTGCTACAACATGTCCTTCATCCCAGAGAAAAAACGCGCGCAGGTGCTCCTCGAGTCGGCCAAGAAGAACCTACGAGACATGGCCTTCTTCGGCTTGACTGAGTTCCAGCGCAAAACGCAGTATTTGTTCGAACGGACCTTCCGCCTCAAGTTCATTCGGCCTTTCATGCAGTACAACAGCACGCGGGCCGCCGGCGTGGACCTGGACAATGATACGGTGCAGAGGATCGAGGAGCTCAACGACCTGGACATGCAGTTGTATGACTACGCCAGGGATCTTTTTCAGCAGCGCTACATGTACAAGCGACAAATCGAGCGAAGAGAGCAGCGCCTAAAGAACCAGCCCGCCCTCTTCCCCTTTCGTCGGGGGCCCAGCTCCGATCCTGCTTTCAGGGATGACGTGCCGGAGTCTGAGGCGTCCCGATTACCCACGGAGGACTACATGAATCACATCATCAACCGCTGGTAGCAGTGCTGGGGGGAGGGGGATGGAAAATACAGGCTGACGAGGAGGAGAAGGCTGCGATCCCCAGGTCAAATCAAGCGGGAGAGGAGCACGGCGAATGAGAAAGAGACAGAACTTTAGCTCCACCATCAAATACGGCCCTCCCCCCTTCTGTTGCGCTCCAGGATATCCTGCGGACGTCTCGGAGAGGAATGACTCCAAATGCGGGATACTCTTCGCCGCTACTGCGAAGACTTTGCGTGTCAGGTCAGAAATGACTGACTAACTTAAAGCACTGAGCCTGATCTTAAAACTAAGAGGTGAATACTTCTACAGGCGCATTCGCCCAGGGAAGGAAAAAAAAAACATACGTAAAAGTTATCGAATTATATTCACTGCAGATTTTAAAAGAATGAACCGAATGAAATTGTATAGAGGTATTTGCTTAAATGTCTGCTGCCATTTCAGCCATGAATCTGTGACGATGACGGTCTGTCTCTTTATTTTTTAGTTTGTTATGGTTTTATTATGGGATTTTTTGCCCCTCAAAGAGGTAAAACTCACAGCACTGAGACCAACAGAGCTGCCTAACACTTATTGGATGCAATTTATTAGCTTTTCATAATCAGTGATGACTTGAAAAGGCGTGTTCTGTAGTCCTTTTTTCGTGTGCATTTGCACGTCGGTTGCAAATTTCGATGGACGGACAGACAAAGCGTGGACCATAGCCATTATTTAAGCTTTCAGCATACTGTATGCGAAAATCCCGTGAGCTAAGTGTACTAATATAACCTTACCGAATGTTAGAGGTGTTTCGTTTGTCCGATCCGACAGATGTCTTGCGTGATGTTATTGGCCGAGTTGTCATCAGCACCCAATTTCTTGGTAGCCGAAGCAGGAACCTGGTGGAGATCCAAAGAGGAAACTGTGTCTTATTTTACACTTAGTAAGAATGGGCTCTGCGTTTCTAAGCGAAGTCGTGCACTCCGAATGCAATTGACTTGGTAATGACGCCTGTGTGTCAGTCAATAACAGGAGCGTCGTAGAGTTTGCGTGTAAGTGTGTGTGTGAAAGAGAGAGCTCATGAAACGCAGGAGCAGAATGAAGAAGCAGCAAACGCAGCCTTTATAAATGTCACCACCATTCCCAATTCCCAGAGACTACTCATTATTTAGTATGCGGGTGACTGTGTGTGTTTGATATTTTGAGCATTCTATTGAGGATGACGGTTTTAAGTACGCAAGCATGTTTGGGTGTTACTTTTTTCTGTATGAATGTGTGCGAGTGCGTGTTTCATGACCAATCTCTTGCCATGGTCCTCAGGGACTGAAGCTATTGCCAGTAAGGGGACAGGAATGATGTCACATGTCTCCCCAAATCTCCGAGTTGTATGTTGTTAAAGAAAGTAGTTTGCATAAAAAAAGATTACAATTCGGCCATTGTTTACTCACTCCGTGACCATAAAATGAGATGTTTTGCAGAATGCTCAAGCTGCTCTTTTTCAAGCAATGATGGTGAATATGTACTGGAGCTGCGGAGCACCTAAACTATATTTAATTTTTCTATATTCATTGTATGGTATAGAGCAGTGTGAACTTCCCACAAAGTATCTCCTTTTATGTTCCACTAAAAAAGAAAGTCATATTGACAAACAATGACAGAATTGTACTTTTTGGGTAAACGGTTCCTTTAAGCTGGCGACAACTTCAGAGTAAACAGTATGTGAATAAGGTATCAGGAAGAATTGCCCTACTGGAAATGTGTCCTTTCTGTGTAACTGACCCTAAAGGTGTTATGAGGGAAGTTTTGACTTTACTTAATGCTCTGCAATGGGAATTTGTGTTTTAAGTAACCATAAAGACAGACTACTCTTCACTTACTGCATATTTAACCAAACCTAGAGTGTTATGTTATTCAGGAACAAACGACTTCTCATAAATGATCCGCATAATACATGTATGATCTTTATGAAGGCAGCCCTTTATTAATGTCTCAATGGGATGCTATCATTCCCTTCAGCTGATATGCTCTTAAAGGAAACCCTCAGTGGGTTGTAGTAATTGTTGGTCTCATTGCAAAATAGTTCAATGACCAAGTGTTTCTCAGTCTTAATTCAACCACGGCATCCAGCCAATCTGAATAGAGAATTGGTGTGCTTTAATAAAAATGGTCCTTGCGTCCGACTGTCAAATGTTAGGCCAGGAACCTACTCTACAGTGACACTAACAAACCTCAAAACTCTGAGCCAGCTTCAGATGTCTGTGCCATTAAACCGTTGTTATTTGGGTAACTAGCTAGCTATAGATGATTTAACTTTTACTTACTCAGCTAGATTATCTTCAAATTGTTTTTCAACCATGATGGTAGTTGACCTGAAAGAGAAAACTGTGCTAAAACCCACTATAGCACCCCTTGTGGTACTGATAAGAATGCAGCACACATCTGAGTTGCGTTATCAATTATATTCTGACTGTTTTCAGAACAGTCTCTTAAATTTGAGGCATTTGCCATCCTCTGGAGTATGTTTCTGGCCTTATGTGAGTCTAGCAAATCGACTTCAACTCTTTGCGAAAGAATGTGTGTTTGTAAGCGTTCGAGAGCAGCACTAGCAAACCCCTGAGCTCTGCTCTCGGGTGCATTTATTCATCACATCCAGTTAATCTGCTCTGGGTATTTTTCTCATCATTTCAACAATGGATCGTCAAATACACCATTAAAAAAAGATTTCATTTTTATATAAACATGTCAGTGCTTCCTGTCTTTATTTTTAAGTGTCTCTAAACTCACACAAACACATTTAAGGTAAAGTATATCATGTATTACTTTCTATTTTAATGTCTATGGGCATTGATTAATACAGACAGTAAGTTTCACTCTTTACTCGGTTTGTGAAAATGTATGAAAAGGTTTTATTAGGAATGCTTTTAAGTGGAAACATGTGAGCAGCATCATGAATAAAGGTGTAAAATATTTGACTTATATACTGTATGAGTTTCTGAAAAACCATTACACTTATATATTAAATGTCAAAAGAATGATTTACCAGCTCTGTGTTTGCAAAGGCACACAGTATGTCAAAGTCCATTCACCTGACGGCCATCTTGAAATGCCCGGTTATTTGTTATGTGGAACTACCTCAGGTTAAGTGCCAGTCAAAGTACAAGTTGTACGACGGCGTTTTAGTGCCACCAAAAAAAAATAATAATAATAAAGTTGAAATTACAAGAATAATGTCGAAATATTTCGAGAATAAAGTCGAAATACTACGAGATTAAAGTCGAAATATTTCAAGAATTTAAATCTTTGAAATTAAAGTTATAATGTTTAGTATAGTGCACTTGCAAATGACCTGGATTGAGAAAAGGCCACCAGAATTTAGGTATATTTAAATATTGTCTTTGTCTTACTGCGATGAGATCTAACTCGCGGAAACCGCTTAATATCAAGAATATGATATTTATTTAAAGGCTGAACAGCCTGAAGAATCATGTGACATAGAAGACTAGGGTATAATAATTTAATTTTAATTTTGTGCTGTCAAACAATTAGTCACATCCCAAATAAAAGTTTTTGTTTGCATAATATATTTGTGTGTGCTGTGTATATTTATTATGTATATATAAATGCATGCATGTATATATTTAAGAAAATAATATTTTTATATATTTAAAAAAACGAATTATTGTTATACTCAGTAGCCATTACCCTTGTCTTCTGTCACATGATTCTTTGAAAATCTATTTTATTGTCTATTTTGATCAATGCAATGTATCCTGGTTAAATTAATTTTAAAAAAAACCTTTTTTTTTTACTGTGTCCTTAGTTACAGTTTATGCCAATTACTAGCAACACATTTTATTAAACTGTATATGAAATCACAAACATGATTAATCATGTTACTAATTAAAATATATTAAATATATAATATATTAAATATATTAAATATAAAATATATTAAGATAGAAAACAGTTCTTGAAATTCAAATAATATTTTACAATATTGCTGTATTAAAATGTAGCTTGTGCATAAGAGACTTCTTTTAAAAAAAACATATTACTATTTATATATATATATATATATATATATATATTGACAGTTCAATATACCAAGTCAAAAATGATGGATACATAAAACTGCACAGCAGGAATGACCCTTCGACCGCACACACACATAAACCAGCTGTGAGGAGCTCAAACATAAAGCTGACAGACGGCATCACACACACACACCGCAGCGGACATCAGCCGCTGAAGCCCAGGCTGCAGAAGCGGCTGACTCAGACAAGAACACTCTCCCTGGTAATTACAAAATAGCTCCTGGCACGGATATCAAGACACGCTTCTTTGTCCTGTTGAATTGAACGGCAGAGAAGCAGCGTATCAGCAGCCATTATTGTCTGAAATGGATGGGGGTAATCACTCCGGCTCCTCTGAGTTCTGCAGGGGTAATGAATTGCCACACTGTGTCTCTTGGACAAGAGCCACGCCGAGAATCACTTGCACCCGGGCCATTGTTCTGCCAGGATATAATAACAATTCCCAGTATGACAAATACAGTATATAGAGAGAAGATGAAGTGGCTGGAAGAAGAATTAGGAGAATTTCTATAGCTCTGCACAATAAGTATTGAACCTAGATGACGAAGGGCTACCACATACTTTTGTTTTGAGCTTAACAATTAACCATTGGCCTTAGCAGCTTTTTGAATTCATTAAAACCAAAAGAGACAAAACATTTTCAAAGATGTTTCCATATTTATAGGACTGGAGTGGACCAGTAATTTTAAAGTGCACCTTGTTCCAAACTTGACTTTCTTCTGTGGAACACATTTTGTCACTTATAATGAAAGCCAGTAAGATCCAATATTATTTCAGACCCCATTTGATGAGAAGAAAAAAGTCATTTTGTGAGTACATGATGGAAAAAAGTACCCTTTGAAGCATTTACTACTTAAACCAAAATGTTATATTTTAACTAAAAAACTACACCCACACAGGTTTTCAGTTTTAATGTACTTAGTAGTGCTTTCAAATGATTAATCGCATCCAAAATAAAAGTTCTTGTTTATATAATATATATATGTGTGTGTGTGTATTTATTATGTACTGTATATATAAATACACACACATACAGTATATATTTAATGTATATATTTATATTCATATAATTTATAAATTTATACTAATATATATATATATACATACATACATACATAAACATATTTTATATATATATATATATATATATATACACACATTCATATTTTCAGTTAATATATATTTTATTTCAAGAAAGTTTTTTTTTGTTTTAGTTAGTTTTCAATAATAACTGTGGTTGAATACTAAATATTTGTTTAAAATATTTGTGTCAAAAAATTTAGCTCAAAGGGCCTGATTCAAAACTCATCACAGTAAATCAGATTTTAGTGGCGCTGATTTATAATCATTAGCCATCAATTGCTGCTGTAATTTACGTTCCGAGGGCTCTTCACTTCTTAGCTTATGGCTGATTTGAACGCACAGAGGGGATGATGTGGAACCATTTCACCTTTTATGTGTGTGGTCCTTGGCTTTTAAAGGTGAGACGTATAATTTAGCCCCAGGAAACATAAGAAACGTGATGTCACATCCTCAAAGAGCTTTTAAAACTTGATTGTTATTCCTTTTGAAAACAGTTTCTCAAGTGTTTCCTCACAGCACTTTCTGAGGAATTTAGCAGTGAGAGTCGATGCTAATTTTCTGAATCGTTCTCTGAAATTTTATAGTCGTACAGAATATTAAACTCTGTTCTGTATCATGCTGTCATTTCCTCTCATTGTTGGCTTTGAAGGATTTCTGCGAATCGCCTCCTAATCAGGGTAATTTTTATGAGCAGCCCCCTTTCGCAGCAGGCTGCTGGTTTTAAAGCCCCCCTTGGATATGAAAGGCAGGCGCTCCAGCGGAAAGGTTAACAGCCACAGCGGCAAGAGGAGGGCGGCTTTGCACTAGAATTTTCTCTTTTCTGTCCACAGGCTAATGCATAATGGAGCCACCTTGACCCCATAAAGCACCCAGGGCTCCCTGTCCCCTCAGAAGCGCACTTCGACCTGTCACACTTGATCTACGGTTTAATTTGACGCCGGAGCATGCAATTTCTGCCCCATCGTCACAGGCTCTACCACAAGAAAGGCCAACGGAAGCATGTATAAATATCCAACTGAAACATCAAGCATGCCCTTGTCAGTTTGAGCTTGGGTGGTAATAGCCAAACAGATCCAGGGTGTCCAATCATGCCCAGTGTTGATAAGCAGGGCATGGATTTTGACATCTGACCCAGCAGTGGCGCTAAACTATTTATCAGTATCAGTATCTGCAGGTCGTTTAATTCTCATGCTGATAGAAACAGGAAAAATAGGCAAATAATAAAATGAAAATAGCCTAAGGCTTGTCTCATGATGCTGTGCAATTAGTCTTTTGTTTGATGTAGTAGAATTCTGGTAATAAAAAATCTTCTCAATTGAAGTTTCCGATTTTTGCTAACAGCCTGAAAGCATCATCTGTAGCTCCAGATAAAGATGTAAAATACATCTTTATGAATCCTAAGAGGGAAATGTATCATATTAAAGTCTGGATGGTTATTTCCTCTGACAAGATGATTGAGAATCAAATATTCACAATGAGAGACTGGTGTTACTTCATAAAATCAGACATGCCAATTTTAAAAAGTTTGCAACTGAGTGTATTGAAAACATCAAGCCTTATCTTTTTGAAAATCCATTATATATTAATATGTCATGCAGTGGTGGGAAATTACTGGGGACAATTATAAGTAAAACCAAGTCAGGCTAAGTATTCCCATGGGACATTGCATTAGTCCTACTACTTGTCATTTAGGTGTTTAAGTTAATGAGTTATATGGCAGAGTACGATTTTGTAATTTAATGGAATGAACTGTATATAAATTAGATTTGAGGTTCTTTTCAGTTATAAAAGATACAATGCAAGTGTAACTTTACTGTCAGTTCTACCATATGTGTTCAATATAAACAGTAAGTGGCCTAGCCTAGCTAAATGGTTACAATTTGTAGTTGCCTAAAAATGTAGGCTAACTGACAAAAAGTTAATTTAAAAATACATTTACAGTACATTGTGTAAAAATACGTTTACACAAATTAAGCATGCCACTGCTTGAATATTCATGGCACACCCAAATACAATAAATACCATATGGTTTATAAAAATGTAGCCTATTACACTTAGGTAGCTGTTAAATAAATAAATAAACAAACAAATAAATACAGATAGAAGCAGCGTAAAAACAGGCATCATACACAGTACTGCGAAGAAAATATAAAACAGAAAGATCTTGAAGCCAGATCGCATTATCGCTACAAATCCGGTTTCCATTCTTTTCCTTTAAAATCTAAGTTAAAAGCTCCTGCGTGCTTTTCTTGAGCCAAAATGGCGCCTATGACTAATTAGCTGTCTAGCGTATAGCCAGTAAAATCACTGCGTTGTGTTGCTGTTTTTAATAAAATTCCTGACATTTTTTTATCACTACGATACTCTGTTTCATTTATACTGTTGTTACTGCGGTACTTATGATAATATAAGTGATTTTGCCTATGCTTAAAGCTGGATTTCTAGAAAGGCACAAAGAGCAGAGCCTACACACAAACCGTGGGATGGACCACTTATACCGTCCAAACATGGCAACCCACGAAGCAGATTTAGAAGCCGGTGCTGGTATGATTGCTCACTTTATTCTCAGCATAATTCTGTTGCGTTGCATTTATTTCACTGATAGTGTGTATGAATAAGTGACTTAATGCATTTAGCCACTGGGTCGAAGCAAATGTATGTGATTAGTCATCCTTGCACAGTTATAAGGACTGCCAGTGCGCTACACAGAGAAGTGAGCTCATATAAACGCTGGGTTCTTCTTTTCCGATAATTTTCTGGTTATTATGTTCTAAGAGTATTTGAATTCAGTCGCATCTCATTCTCATAACCTGTAAAAATCGAATTGCAATCCTTCGTATTACGATTATATAAAAGACATATACTACTTGTTTTTACTTAGTGCATTTAAATTCGCTCTGGGTGCAAGTTAGATGCCGTTAAAAATGAATAACCCTTTTAAAATATGCATTTAGCTATAATGCAGGAAGTTAATAAGAACCCGGAACTCCTGCTCGATGAGAACTCTGATTGGATGAAGCTTATCTTAATGTCCACGATGAGTGCTCTGATTGGTTGAGAGTCAGGTCGCGCTGTCCTCTTCAAGCTGTCAAATGAAGATAAACAAACAGTGCAAAAACATACGGCTATTTGATTACCTTTTTATGATTATATGTTTTAAGTATTTTATGTCAGTTTTTGTTCTAATTCGATGTAGGCAAAAAGAGGACAGTTTAAACGTTTGTTTCAGTTTCTTTTTGAAATGTTTAACCTATATATAGCTATGGTTTAACCACTCCAGCTTTTCTAGAATTAGTGGTGTAACATTACCAGTGAATTCTGTTCTCATGCAGAGACTAAACAGTTTTACATTCTCAGGCTTTTGTGGGAAAATGTGGATGTTGTGTGCTGCACTGCTGGCTCTGGGCTCTGTCCAGTCTGTCAATGGGGACTCAAAAGCCGTTACAACAACGCTGACCACTAAATGGCCCTCTACACCACTCCTGCTGGAGGCCAGGTTAGCTTGAACACACAATGATAACAACATGTTTAATATATAGTTGTATGCTGCACTTTACTAATAATAACATATTCCTTTTATAATGTTCTACAGCGAGTTCCTTGCTGAAGAGAGTCAGGAGAAGTTCTGGGACTTTGTGGAAGCCAATCAAAATATTGAAAGTGACCATGATGGTAATATTTGATGTGAATCTCATCTTTTACTTTCATCTTTTAGACATGCTGAGGCTTGTCAACATGTTTGCCTATTTTTATGAAGTTGTTACCCTTTGTGTTTAAGAAAGTGCTGTTGTATTGAATATCATATATATTAAAATAATGTATACAGTTATGTTGCAGGATGAAAAAAAGGAATGTCAAGTTGCTTGCAGTTAATGAAAATAGTTCCAAAAGCACCAGTATTTATGTTAATTCTCTTCACATGCTGTTGGCATATCAGATTAGCAGACTGTTGTCCATATTTCAGACACGGATCTGGCATACTACGATCTGATCTTGAAGAGAGCCAGTGTGCTGCTGAGCCCAGTCCAGCTAAACCTGCTGAAGTTCGCTTTATCTCTGAGGGCCTACTCATCAACCATCCATTCCTTCCAACAGGCGAGTAGGGCCTCTCCACAGCTGTTTAATGTACATGCAAAGTGAATCTGGAGAAATCATGTCTGACTCTGTTTGTTTATGTAGATCGCCTCTAATGAACCTCCTCCACCTGGCTGTAAAGCGTTCTTCAACGTACATGGACAGACGTCTTGTGATACAGAAAGACTTAAAGTAATGCTGGATAATGCCGTAGAACAGTGAGTAAAAGCAAGATCTGCTGTAACCTCTCCTCTAACATGTAGAAAAATTACCCACAATTTTTTTTTACGTATTTAAATTTCCCAATATTCCCCAAAAATGTAAAAATGTCACTTGTGCCACCAGCGACTAAGCCTTGTGGAGCGACTCACAAAATCCATTTTAGTATATAAATCTTTTCAAATTTCAGTAATTAAATGTTTGAAACAAATTATGATGCATCCACAGAAACATAATAATTTAGCACAATAATTTAGTAAATTAGAATGTTGCATGTCTGACAGTTAGACTAACATCTAAAGCTGGTTACACACTTGATGAGAAAAAGACACGATGCGACACGGCACTGCACTTCTCGTCCAGTGTGTGACCAGCTTAAGTCTATATAAAGAGCCTTTTTCATGTTGTATTATATTTTTTGTGCATGCAATTTTAATGTCCTCTTTAGTGCATTAAAACACTTAAATCCTGCAATTTTCCTTATACAAATACATTTAAACTAAATTATTATTAACCTAAACACAACCAAACCTTTGTAATGTTTTAAATTTACTATTTTACTATTAAGTTATTGTCTGTATTATTTATACTGTATATTGTTTTGTTTGCATTTAATTATTTCTGCATTATTTTATTTATTAATTTTCAGGCCCAAGCCATACCTGTTTAAAGGCGATCACAAATTCCCCTCAGCCAATCCTGATGCACCGATTGTGATTCTTTATGCCGAGCTGGGCACTAGAGAATTCCCCAGATTCCATCAGCTGATGCTGGCCAAAGCCAACAAAGGCCTGATCACTTACGTTTTACGCCACTTTCTGTCTGTGAGAATTAAACCTTTTTAGTATTTTGATCATCATTTTCATTGTATTGAAACTCTTTTCATCTTAAGATAAATAAGTCCATATACTCTGTCCATGCAGAACCCCAGCAAGGGTAAAGTGCACCTGTCTGGATACGGAGTGGAACTGGCCATCAAAAACCAAGAGTACAAAGCCAAAGATGACACACAAGTTCAAGGTACAGTATGATAGCAGCCGTCTTTGTGTTGTAGCTTTAAAAGAAAGTTAGAATAATTTAAATACAGACATCATCTAATTAGCAAGCTCATTTATCTTTTTTCTAATTTTTACAGGTGGAGCTGATGCAAATGCTACTGTGATAGGTGAAAATGATCCTGTGGATGAAGTCCAGGGCTTTCTGTTTGGCAAACTCAAGTAATTTAAAACTCCATAAACATTAAAGATTGCTCTCCATTGACTAAAACGCGTACCTGTGTTTAAAATTACACAACAGTATATCTTGATAGCATGCGTTGTATTTGTCAGGACTATTTATCCTGAACTTAAGGAACAGCTGAAGGAGCTCCGGAAACATTTGATTGAGAGCACCAATGAGATGGCCCCACTTAAAGTCTGGCAGATGCAAGGTGAGTGTTTTTGAACTGGTGAAACTTCTGGCATCTATAAAATAGAAATGTAATGCTTGTTGGCTGCATGTGTTAGTGCACAGGCCACAGGAGATGTGTGCTGCAGTGTTTTATTTTTTATTTAAGGTATTTAAGGTAGCAGAGCCTCTTGTACTATATGGCACACTTACATAAATGCCACTACTTCAAGGCCTTTCAAGCTCAATTATTATTTCACCTGTGACTAAAGAAGCAGTGGGGTAGCTCAATACGCATTCTGACAGTATGCAAATGGAACATTTTCACATTGTTAGTTAGCTGTGGTTTTGCTGGCCTTGCGTGGTTGTCAAACACATCTCCCTCTAGCCCAGAGCTCATTACTGCTTTATCAAGGTAAAGTCATCAGAGACTAGTCACATTTAGCAAAACCTCTGAGCCAACACACACGCAGTTGAACGCACTATTCCCAATGGTACTGGAAAAGTGCTTTGGCACATCAAATTCATCATATGTAGAATCTAAGAAATTGGCATGCCATATACAGGTAATGGCTATTTCAAATTAGATCTTGAATACTTCAGTAGCAGAAATTTGCAAGTTTGAATAACATGTGATCTTTATGCTTCTATGCTTCTCCTCAAGATCTCAGCTTTCAGACTGCTGCCCGTATCCTGGCAGCTCCCTCTGTAGATACTCTCAATGTCATGAGGGATTTAAGCCAGAACTTCCCCACCAAAGCCAGGTAAATAACCACCTGTCCATTACAAACACTTGAGTCCTAAGTAGACATGATAAAGCGACAAAAATCCTGTTTCCTCTGTGTTCTCTTATTTTAAAATATCATTGGTTCGAAATCCTACTCCACTGTACATTTAACATTTAAGATGTTCTGAATGGCTGTAATTTTGCCAATTTGCACAGCATTTTACTTTCAGCAAAGGCTCTAAACTGATGTTGGATACACTGTGTCTTAACCATGTGTGACTTAATGTGTTTATATGTGGCATACAGCAGTGTTGTGCATGAACGAGTTCAAAAGAACGCGTTCATTGAACACGTTCATATTTCAGTGAACTTTGAACTGAACG
>JAUMHE010000043.1:15408418-15437672 GCA_032359235.1 Enteromius mattozi | reverse complement strand
GTGAACAGTTCACTTTGAGCATGTGTGAACTGAACTTTGAACTAGATCATGAAAAGTGTGAACTTGCACAACACTGGCATACAGTTTATTATTTCACTTTCAAAAGCCACTTTTCTGTGTTTATTCATTAATTCCTCATTGGCTCTATAGTAGTAAGTGCTTTTCAGTTCAGAAACCCTGGCAGCAGATGGCTCAAGTCATCAGAAAGTTTAGTCCGAGCTGGATCTTTTTTGTCTTTACTGCCTTCCAAGGTTTAATTAACGATTTAATGTTAAAAAGCTGTCAGCAGTTATGATGAAAATAATATGCTTTATTTGGCCCAGACGGTGCAGCCACAGCTGTTTTATTTTGGCAAATGTATTTTAAATGTGCCGCCCACACTAAAATGCAATTTTGTTAAAGTGATCCTTGACATCATGGAGTATAATACGCAGTCATGTATCGCCCAGAGCAATTAATTGCAGCTCTGAGTCATCGACTAAAAAGAAAAAAAAAAAAACTTTTTTTTTTTTTTTTATATCTGAATGTAGACTTGCATGACATCAGTGAAAGCAATCTCATCTCTATCTAGTTAAACAGTGGTGATTAAAACGGGCAGCACAGACATTTTTATGCAGATTACAGTAGGCTGTGCATTCAAAATTCGATTATAATGAATCATCATGATGAACTAATGAATCATTTTCAGTATAACCACGCACAGTTCTCTCTTCCCTCTCAGGTCCATAACAAAAACGGTGGTTAATTCAGAGATCCGGAAGGAGATTGAGGAAAATCAAAAGGTGAGGGCTACCATTGTCCTTTTTTCACGTTCCTAGAGTCCTTTTCTTAAAGCTGTGGCGTCAGCAGGTATTCTCGTTCACTGCACCGCTGAGATAATGGACTCAAAGAAGAAGCCCGGTCAAGTCTTTGTTTTTTGCCTCATAACTCACCAAGAAAAATCATGACAAAGTCTTACAGTGATTCTCTCTTCACCTATGCTAAAACCTGTGTTTAAAATGAAAGAACATCGGTTGTAAAGTGTTTTGGTTGTTAGTGGAATAGAGAACCATTCCTCTCCACCTCTCTGCTTGTTTTCTTCACATTCGTCTGTACTGGAACTTGTGTAAATGCTTTTGTTTTGTCGCTGAAAAGGTAATGAATGAAGTAATTGCTGCGAATGCGGTTTATACGTGACTTTGTTCATTGCTTCGGTCATTTCCTTTCTGTGATTAAAACTGTTTCTTGCTTCTTGTAATGAGGACGTGTAACGGACCTGTTCCTCATTTCTCACTGTAATTGCATGCTGGGAAACTTGACGAATGGAGGCTCTTTAAGGTTCTCTAACGAGCTCCCTCGCTCTAATGCATGTGCCTTTAGCGAATAACAAACAAGAGTGCCACGGATAAAAGCATGAATATATAGAGTGGAAATGGCCTAAGGCTCAAAAGAGTCTGTTTGAATTATAGATCATATTGAGCATCTCTTTCAACTTCTGTTCTGCTCTATGAAGTGACAGAAACATATGTTTCATCCAGGGATTAGCAACCCACAGGGCTTAGGAGGTTACATTAAGGCTAATTGTGAATATGTTATACCTAATATCTCACATTCTTATGTCTCCTCTAGTATTTTAAAGGGACATTAGGTCTCCAGCCAGGGGACTCGGCTCTGTTTATCAATGGACTCCATATCGACCTGGACGCACAGGATATTTTCAGGTAAGCAGCTGGAATTTTTATTTTGTTATTTTTTTTCTTATGATGTATTATAAATGTAATACAAATATTACATTATACGCAAAAATTATTTGTTCTCAGCAAAAGTTTAAAGACTATGATTTAATAATAAAATGTAACAAAAAAAAAATAATACAGTATTTAATATTTACTTTTATTTTACACTATTGTTCAAATGTTTGTCTCACAATTTTTTAAATAATACTAATATATATTATGTTTTTGAAAAAAATGTTTTATGCTCAAAAGGTGCATTTATTTGATAAAAATGCTGTAAAACCGTAATGTTGGGAAATATTCATACAATTTGTGAGTGCATTTTAAAATGGATTTTTTGTTTGTTTTTTGAAAGGATTTTTTTCCTTTGTTCAAAAGAACAGCCTTTATTTGAAACAGTAAAATGAGTTTTAAAAAGTCTTAGATCAACTGAATGCATGCTTGCTGAATAAAAGCCTTAATTGTTTAAAAAATAAAAAAAAATTCAGACCCTATTACTTTGATTTATGTGTTATACGCCTTGCAATAATGTGTATCATGAAGTGTGATGTATTTGTTAATATCTTTGATTTGTCATGGTACAACCATGTGGTTTTTTTTTTTTTGTTTGTTTTTGTTTTGTTTTGTTTTGTTTTGTTTGCAGCGTTTTTGACGTGTTGAGGAATGAGGCCAGGGTCATGGAGGGCCTGCGTAGTCTGCTCATAGACACACCTTACATCCACAGCATCCTCAAACTCAACGTCCAGCCCTCAGACTCTGACTATGCAGTGGACATCCGCAACCCTGCTGTTAACGTAAGCTAGTTTTTTGTAAACCAGTTTTCTGGAAGAGAGAATATAAAACAAACCTTTTTTTTCTCTTTCTCCAGTGGATTAATAACCTGGAGACAGATGGGCGATATGCATCCTGGCCCTCTAATGTGCAGGAGCTGCTGCGGCCCACCTTTCCAGGGGTCATTCGACAGATCCGGAAAAACTTCCATAATCTGGTAAGCATTGCAAGTGCTGTGTAAATATGACAGTTCAGTTATACTACTTCAGTTATTAACAGTTCACAATGTAAACTCCACATAGATATGAATTCTGCAGACCATTTCAGAATGTGTGTGTCATTCTGATAGGTGATGATTCTGGATCCAACCCATGAGAACACGGCAGAGCTGATCAGCGTTGCTGAGATGTTTTACAGCAACAACATCCCACTCAGGTCAGTCTGAAAATAAACCGAACATTATTACAAGAACATGATTAATGTTTCACAATAGAGCTCCCGCAAGAAAGCAGGTTCAAATCTGGTCATTTTCTTGTTCCGTTCTCACCCTTTCATTTAACTTTTTCAGCGTCTCTCAATATAATAAAGACATTAAACTGATATTTATTTTTTGTATGTGTGTATATCCTGTAATTATAGACTTGAAGTGGTTGAACTCTGTAACCTGCCAGTGGAGTTACTGTGTCTCTCTCTGTTGATTTATGTGTGTCTGCAGGATTGGAGTGGTGTTTGTGGTAAATGATTCTGATGAGGTTGATGGGATGCAGGATGCTGGTGTGGCTTTACTTCGGGCTTACAACTACATCTCTGATGATGTTGACAGCCAGATGGCCTTTGATGCCATCGTATCTGTAAGTTAACATTACCAGTGCTTTATACAACACCAACTTAGTGGTGGATTTTATCTATGCTTAGGAGCATACTGGATGTAGAGCTACCGAAAAAAAGTCTTTTGAAGAAAATCATTTTTGATATGCCTTTCAGATGTTGAACAGAGTTCCCAGTGGAGGTAAACTGAAGGTGGAACATGTGGTGGGTGTGTTGGAGAAGAGATATCCCTATGTAGAGATCAGCAGCATCCTGGGGCCTGACTCTGCCTACGACAACAACAGAAAAGTGAGGGATTTGTTTTTCTAATGTGTGTGCTTTGAATATTTCAGCAGCATTCAATCTTAGATGTCATATTCTTGCCAAAAGAGACAGAATATTGTGGATGAGGTAATTTTTTGATCAACTGTAGAGATTAAGGATGCGACTGTCAGCCAGAAGTAGTTCCTGTGCTAATAGCTCTTTGTCTCTCCCAGTACCCATAACCCTTTTTGAGGTCATATCTTCTATGTCTCCACAGGAGGGAAAGGCATATTATGAGCAGACTGGTGTTGGCCCGTTGCCTGTGGTGTTGTATAATGGCATGCCTTTACAACGTGAGCAGTTAGACCCAGATGAACTTGAGACAGTCGTCATGCACAAGATCCTAGAGACCACCAGTTTTTTTCAGCGCACAGTCTACCTGGTGAGAATGTCTGTCACCCATAGTCTCTTTGGTGTCCTTTTTGGGTTAGAAAGCAACACATTATATCATTGCTCTCTTCCTTTAAAAAAAAAAAAAGCTAAAACCCATCATCAAATGGCTAGATCTGTCTGTCTTCCATACCAGCTTTAGTGAAAGTAGTTTTTAAGGTGTCACACACACATACATACAGTACATTCATTAGAACTGTTAATTAATCGCATCTAAACTAAGTTTTTCTTTACATGATATATGAGTGTGTACTGTATGTACATATAAATACAGACACGTGTGTATATATTTTAAAAAATGTTATGTGTATATATATATATATATATAATATGAATATATAAATGTACATACATGTAAATATTTAATGCAGTATATACTGTATGTGTGTATTGATATATACATAATAAATAAACACAGTACACATACATATATTGTATAAACAAAAATTATTTTGGATGCGATTAATCACTATTAATCATTTGACAGCACTTATATTCATTCATTCAAAGTACAGTGTAGGATTATTTATTTTCAGTGTCATGTTTTGAAATGTCTCTTATGATCTTTTCAGGGTGAGCTGAACAGTGACCATGATGTAGTGGATTTTATCATGAATCAGCCCAATGTGGTCCCACGAATCAATTCCAGAATCTTGAGCACCAACAGGAATTATCTGGACCTTTCTGCCACCAGTGAGTTCTTATCTGATTGGGTTCATAGCAAAATTGTGTTTCTTCAGTGTCTTGCTGCTCTCTGGTACTTTTCTGTTGATTCATGATTAGCTATTCTTCTGGTAAACGAGCTAGTTTGAGATATACAACACGTACGCTCCCTCATGCTCTCGGGAATGAATATCTACCTCATTGTGAATTCTCTGCTAAATGTCTTGTTTGTTCTTGATAGCCCATTTATTTACAAAGACGTACAAATGAGACTGTGGCAATGATATTCATAAACTGCTTTGTTTTTGCAAGGAATTTGAAACTGAATTTTAATAGCTTTTGAATAGCATATTTGCAGTCTCTTTTAGGAAGCTGAGAAAAAGACCCATTTCAATCTGAGCTCAAATAGCAATCCATGTTTAGAAATGGCTGCATTTGAAATGGCTTTGGTTGGATTCAATTATGAATGTGAATGTACCTCTAAAAGAGAACAAAGCGCAACCTTATTTTCATTTTCTTCCCAAGTGTTTACCATCACCTGACCTCTTTCTTTTCCAGACAATCATTTTATTGATGAATATGCACGTTTCCTCTTTCTGGACACCAAAGACAAGAACGCAGCAGTGGCCAACAGCATGAATTACATGACAAAGAAAGGTGAGGTGATTGCTGCTCTTGATCTCCAAGAGGAATGCTATTCCTCCAACTTGCTGCTGGTCTGCTGATCCAAAACTTGGCTGACATGTATATCACACAGTCTGACATGAAAGACATTTCATGTTGTACAATCAGTTTTGTCTCATTATACAATCTTGACAGGCAACACAAAAAATGTCAGTGTACATCTGGCATTAGACACCAAAAACTGTCTGTGTACCACTAAATTTATCTGTCTGCTTTTATTTGTGTTCCTTCATTCCTTGTTTTTCTTGAATGCTGTTTTCAGGGATGTCAACCAGGGATGCTTCTGGTAATTACATTGAGCTGTTATACTCACTTAACTGACAGCCCGCTTCCCATAGATCTCATCTAAACATACAGTTCCAGAGTGCAAATATTGTTAGAAAACACCTACATTGCCATCATTAACATAACCCCCTGTGTTGCTTGAAGGAATATTCTGGGTTATTTAAAACGTAATGTCTGTGTACCCCATCTGCGGCATGCTGTCGGTTACCACAGGAAATAACTTTGACTCTGTCTCTCAGTTTGTGTACACAAATGGGAATGCATTTACAGGAATACACTTATAATGGAAGCCTAGCAGGTCAGTGGCACTTGCTTTGAATAAATAAATATTTAAAATGTCTATTTTACTATCACACTGTTTTGAAAGTACAAACATGGAAATAGTGCACTGGACCTCTGTTAGATTTGGTATGTGTGATACAAGGATAACAGAATAAAAGTATGAAAAAGATCTGCCGTAAAATATAGAAGTGATATTAGAATTTTGTCCATCTAGAAAAGCAGTCCAACCTCAAAGGGACAATTCAGACAAATTTGCACTTAATATTGATGCTGCAACTGAAATACAAGCCTCACATTTTTAAATGCTTTGGTTTGCTATACTTCCATTTATAAACCAAGAGTTTTTGTTGTTTAAAATATGTTGAAGCACAACTGCAAATTATTTTCTGTGGTAATTAACAGTATGTCACTGATGAAATTGATACCTAAAGTAGTAAATGTCCCAGAATATTCCTTTTTTAAGTGTGTCTTTAAGTTTTAAGATTAGTGTATTATGATTGTTGTTGTTGTTGGTTTCTTTTAACCAAGTGGAGAAGTTTTCTGAAGCTTGCTATTGATTTAAGCACAGCTGTGCATTTGTCATCTGTCAGAACTGTCAGTGTGTGATGGATGAAAGAGAATCTCTTTCTATCCTGTGGTCCCCTGCAATATCTTTCTTTTACAGACGTTTACAGGTTTATATCTAGGTTGAAATTGCCTGTCTGTCTTTGTGTGCCGCTTGGGCACTTCAGATACATCTCGCCTTTTTGACTGTTAAAACTTAAGACAAGCCAGAATGTTCCTTACATCATTTTCACTCACCCTTTTAGATTGCATGAGGAAACAGCATGTCTCGGCTGTGTAATTTTCTTCAGCCCTTGTGTCTGTCCTTCTCTGACTTGCAGATGATGGCATCATCCGTCCAGTGACTTTCTGGGTAGTGGGAGACTTTGACCAGCCCTCAGGACGACAGCTGCTGTACGATGCTATACGTCACATGGTAGGACAATGCCACTGAGTCAGTTCTATCAAAGTTAGCTGTAAAATATTATTATATTCTGTTATATGCATTCATGTTTTTGGATTTTGTTTTCTTTGCTTTGGCGAATATATTATTTTTGAACATGCAATCATAAACTCAACAACTGACATTGTTTGCATGATATTTACAGTGTTATTTTAGCATTATTTGTGTAATATTATATTATGTATTAATTCACATTCATTTGAGCGTTGATAATTTTAGTAATGTCATTTTTTTTTTATTAGGTTAATTCAACTATTTGGACTAAGATATATATATATATATATATATATATGTGTATGTATTTATTTTATTACTATTTTTTTTTTAATTAGTTTTACTAATTGTAGTGTTTGAACATTTCTACAGTTATGCAACATTTATAATTTTATTATAATTTTTTTATTTTAATTTAATATTTATATTTTATTTCGCCTTTATTTCAAATACAAAACTTTTTTTTTTGTATTACTTGGTAACAACACTTGATATTTCAAAGTCTAAACATAGTATGCAACTTTAAGTGTTTTCTATAGCAACTCTATCATTATATTTGTATATCAGCTTTAATCTTTAAATGTGTGTGATTGGAGTGAAAAAAAACAACAACTCTAAACTAATCATAATTTAATGTATTTTTTTTACTTTAGAAAACCAGTAATAATGTGCGATTAGGAGTGATCAACAATCCCAGCGATAACCCGTCTAAAGAGAAGAGCCTAATTGCTCGAGCCATATGGGCAGCCATGCAGACCCAAACCGCTAACAACGCCAAAAACTTCATCACCAAAATGGCTAAAGAAGAGACGGCACAGGCTCTTTACGGAGGAAGTGACATTGCAGAGTTTGCTGTCGGGGTAAAATAAGCTCTCCTGTAATTCATTTACAGTTGTGATGGATTATTTGCTCTGGGTTACTTCACTATTGCTGCAGCAAATGTCACTTTTAAACTGCAGAATTTAATGTAGAACCCATCTAACCAGATTCTTCTGCATTTTTCTGCACTACAGGGCATGGATGTTCCTCTGTTTAAGAGTGCATATGAGTCCACTAATGTGAACTTCCTGTTGGCTCACTCTGCCTACTGTCGGGATGTCCTCAAACTTCAGAAGGGCCAGAGAGCTGTTATCAGTAATGGAAGGGTAAGTTAGACATTTTGTATATCGAAAATTCGGATGCTGTGAAAGCTCTTCTTATTCTGCTTTTTTGTGTTCTTCTCTGCAGATCATTGGTCCACTCGAAGAAGGGGAGGTCTTTAACCAGGATGATTTCCTGCTTCTGGAAAGCATTATCCTAAAGACATCAGGGGAGCGTATTAAGGCCAAAATTCAACAGCTGGGCATGGTAGAGGACAGGTATGATAGACCAATACTGTGCAACAGGTTACAGACACTTTCGTTGGTTGATGCAAATGTTTCAAGTGTATATAAAATAAGCTGTTTGCTTGTATAATCAATAGCATAGCCCAAAACCACTTTCAGTACAGAACGCCCTTCTGTCAGAGCTGTAGAAGGATTACAATGCATTAAACATAACCATCACATGTACTCTCTGCAGTAATTACTTCATCTTAATGAATTGTGTCGGTCTGCCTTGAAGATGGAGACGTAATAAACTCGCCGTTTTATGTGTATTTACTGGAAGAGCAGACTGAGACAGTGACACTGTGTTCATTATCCTCTCAGTAAACTTTTAGAGGGCTGATTATTGAAGTGTTGGGTGTAAAAGAGGCAGTCATTGCCTTTATCAACACTTCAATCTGACACTACTAGGCCTCTGTGAGAGAATTTGAGCTAATTCTTTCCTTTTGCTAGGCTTTTTGTTAGCGTGTGTATTTGGTTAGCTATGGTGCTTATATGGGTGACACAGGTTTTAATCTGTTTTCTTATTCTCACCTCTATTATATATGTCAATAAAAGTGACAAAATACTACACAAAAAAGAGAGAAAAAGACACAAATATTGGGGTTAATTCTTTGTTTCACCCTATTGTGAACATTTTCTTTGATTTGAGTTCTGTCAGTCCTAGCCGGAAAAGACCTTGTACAAAGAACGGTTTTGTTTGTTTTTTTTTAATTCTAAACCTAACATGCTATTTATATTTTAGGGTTTCACCTATTGTGAAAGACTCCAAACTTTGAATGTGTGTGACCGTGACGTCTAAACTACCTACAATTTTATTGTTTATAGTATTATTTCAATCAGAGAAAATATTTACACCCCTCAGTAGGGTAAAAATTATTGTATTCAAATGTCTGTTCTCATAAAACTTCAATCAAGTAAATTTCATGCCTTAGCCTAGATTTATTTGATTTGTGTGTATTGTGATTTAGAGCTAGTGATCTGGTGATGAAGGTGGATGCCCTGCTGTCCTCCCAACCCAAAGGTGAGGCGAGGATCGAGCACACATTTGCAGAAGACAGATACAGGTACGTCACTTCTTCGCATACCAGAACGTCTCTAAATCCTCAAGATTCAGTTGTCAACTTCCACTCCCTTTCTTTTCGCAGCACTGTAAAGATCAGACCAAAGGAAGAGGAAGTGTACTTTGATGTTGTTGCTGTTGTGGATCCAGTGACCAGAGATGCTCAGAAACTGGCACCCCTCCTTTTGGTGAGAACTTCTGCATACCTTTACCTAACATGACTTATACAGGACGTGGACGTGTGGAACCAGATGGTTTAGATACAGAATCCACCGGCAGGGGCTAGACTGGATCATGCTAACCAGCCAAACCTTGACCCCTTGGTTATGTTGGAGCCATATTATTATTTATTAAGAAGGTTGACCAATGGATGTTGATCCAGAATGATGTCCTGCTTGTCCTACATGTTGTGTATATATCTGCATTAGTCATCACAGGACATCTGGTCCCTCTCCGTGACTTTTCACAGGTACAGTCAGTCAGCAGTCAGTCTGCATTTGTTGGCTCTATCTCTGAGACCAGCTGTCGGTGAGGAGCAGGTTCGTTTGGTTGTTTGTACCTTAACTCGTGTCACTTCCTGTTTCTCCCTGTGCCCACTCAGGTGTTGAAGCAGCTGGTCAACGTCAACCTGCGAGTGTTCATGAACTGCCAGTCCAAGCTCTCTGACCTCCCACTGAAAAGGTTAGAGGAGAGACAGTGTCTCTGTGAGAACACATGCTCCATCATAGAGTCACCTTTACATTTCACTGTTTACTTGAATTTTTTTACAGGCTGCAATAACACGGAGCATGACAAGACATAATTTTCTCTGAAGTGCTACATTATTGTTTTAGGCTAGCTGTGGTTTAAAATATGTAGGTATTTTGTACAATAATTTTATGTTTCTGTTAAAACTGAGCCTTTTTTTTTCCTCCTCAGTTTTTATCGATATGTTTTGGAGCCAGAGGTTTCATTTATGGCAGATAGCAGCTTTGCTCCTGGTCCGATGGCTAAATTCTTGGATATGCCACATTCGCCTTTGTTTACCCTCAACCTTAATACCCCTGAAAGCTGGATGGTTGAGTCTGTCCACACACGCTATGATCTGGATAACATCTACCTTGAAGAGGTATCAATTCTCATCATTCTTATTGACTTGTGAAGTCTAGGTCAAATAAGGTGAAGAGTTAGACGTTTTAAAAGACCTTTAAACTTGTCATTTTACATATGGTCTTTTCGAGTACTTTATATTTACTTGATACATCAGACTTTTGTGGCAGTTTATTGATATAACAAAAAAAGTTGTTTTTTTCGTATTTATATATATATATATATATATATAATGAAACCTTATAATTTTATTTGTGGTAAATGGCAACAACAAATTGTAAAAGGTTATGGAAAAAAAGGAATATCTAAACTAACATTCAAATAATATGGGTCAGTGGTTAGGTTTTTGTTTTTATTTATATAATGTATACTTTATTCAACAAGGACGAATGTGTATAATAATACACATAATACAAAATAGCAATTTATTATTCCACTACATTTTTTTTTTTTGATAATAGGCTCATTTTCCAACTCCCCCAGACTTAAAAAGTTGTTTTACCATTTTTGAATCCATTCAGCCGATCTTTGGGTCTGGCGAAAGCACTTTTAGCAATGCTTAGCTTAGATCATTGAATCTGATTAGACCATTAGCATCTCATTTAAAAATGACCAAAGACTTTCAATATTTTTCCTATTTAAATCTTGACTCTTCTGTAGTTACATGGTGTAGTAAGTGTACATTAGTATTCAAGTCATATCCTCTTATTTGCAGGTTGACAGTGTTGTGGCCGCTGAGTACGAGTTGGAATATTTATTACTGGAGGGTCATTGTTTTGACGTAACAACAGGTCAGCCGCCCCGTGGGCTACAGTTCACTCTGGGCACTGCCTCCGACCCTGTCATAGTCGACACCATCGTCATGGCCAACCTGGTGAGTGAACGTCACTGATTCATCTGGGAAATAATTGCTGATTGCCTCCGAGGTCATTGTCGCTTACTGAGATCCATCTTCAACAGGGCTATTTCCAACTCAAAGCAAACCCAGGAGCTTGGATTCTCAGAATGCGGAAAGGCAGGTCGGATGATATCTACAAAATCTACAGGTACCCTATTATAACATGCCAGACGTCTGTCTCTCTTAATGTCCTTCTGTCTCTTCACTTGATTGGCCGGCTCACTATTTTAATTCCCCTATCGCAGTCACGATGGCACAGACTCTCCAGCCGAAGCTGATGATTTAATCGTCGTCCTCAACAACTTCAAGAGCAAGATCATTAAAGTAAAAGTAAGTAATGGGTATCTGAATCAGGTGTCAGGGTGAGGTCACATGCAAGGTCTCTGTAGTCTGAGGGTAGATAAATGGCTGTAGACAAGAGCGTGTGAGATATTCCTTCCATTTTTGCTCAACTGGAGAGATGGAGAGCAAGAGTGTCTTTACTTTTCTGGTATATACTCTTAATATCTGACAAGCTGTCACATGTCAGCCGTTGTGTGGGCGTGTGTCCAATGCGAGGTCTGCTGCTTCCTGTGGGGCTGTGGGTGGATTAAGGAATGTGGACTGGGATGAGTGTGTGTTTATATATATCTGTATTTTTGACACGTTGTGGCTTTAAGTATACAGCATGGGCCAGAGGGAATGTGTTTGTTTATGCAGGAGTGTTCGTCTCAGGGTTTGGATTATTGTTTCCTCATCAAAAGATGGCAGTCATGTTCACTTCACGTCAAAATTAATTTCACCTGCCAGTTGCTGGTACATTGGGAAATAAATTTAATGTTCCTAACAAAGAATGTTACTTGTGAATAATTTGGATTGTCTCTACATGGAGTTCTAGAGTTGCTGTACAGAAAAGCTTCCTAGTTTAACAACTAACTGAGAAGTTATTGAAAGATGTGTACTTCTATTAAATATTTATATAATATTGATAACTTTTTTTTTTTTTTACAGTGTCCTTGTTACATGTACTTACTATAGTAATAACAGGAAATTTTGCAACTATTAAATCGTAATGCTAAGGGTAATTTGAATCCTAACACAATACTAAGTACATGTTGCTAATTAATATTTCTCAGTGCTTCAATGTACAATTAAAATGTAACAGGGCGCCTTAAAGTATAGTTACTGAATTTGTTAATGTTTAAAGTCTCTTATGCTCACCTAGGCTGCATTAAATTGATCAAAAAACAGTAATATTGTGAAATATTATTACAATTAAAAAAAACTCTTTTCTATTTATACATTTGAAAAGAAAAATCAGCATCATTATTTCAATCTTCATTGTTTTATGATCTTTCAGAAATCATTCTTATATGCTAATTTGGTGCTTTAAAACATTTATTATTGTTATTAATTTTGAAACCAGTTGTGCTTTTTACTTGCTGAGTACAATTAGTATAAAAAAAATAGAGTAGGTAATTTACTTTTGTTAGCAAGGAAGCCGATTCTATGTAATGTTGTTTTGGTCTTTTCATTGCGTTTAAACCATGCTTTATTTTGCAAGTATTCCAAACTACCTAATAACTATTTAATAATTAGTTTTGTACTCTGTCCATCAGATGTCTCAAAGATCCAAAACACAGTGATCTAAGATTTCTGTGATCAAGTCCTGCTGTGAAACTCCCAGAATGATTGCACTTGCTTGACATTAGTGCTGAAGGATTTCATGCATATATTCTGTTGCCCTATATCATGTTTGCAGGTGCAGAAAAAGCCTGACATGATAAAAGAGGAGCTTCTTAGTGATGATACCCATGAGAACGATTCTGGATTCTGGACATCTATAACCAGGTACAAAGTTTTGCCTGTTGAGAGTTCTACTGTAGCTCTCACTTACAGCGTTTGTCTGTTAATGGTTCTTTCTTTATCTCTTTCAGAGGATTTACTGGTGGTTCAAAGCCAGAAGAACCCAAACAAGAGAAAGATGATGTCATTAACATTTTTTCTGTAGCCTCTGGTCACCTGTATGAGAGGTTCCTCAGGTAAACAGCTGCTTTCAGTTAGATTTTAATGAACATTACTGTAAACGTGAAGAAATTATTTGGTTACACCCATACAAGTGACTTGAATACATTGAGATTGCATATATAATGGCATCAGAAAAAAACTATACAATTTTGATTAATTACATAAACTTATAACGGCTTAACAGATCATTCTTGAAAATATAGTCACGTAGTTGTAAATGTCATAGCTTCATTGTTTTTATCATTCATACACTGCTGGCCTGTTCAGCATAACTAATATATTTCAGTTTATCAAATGTTCAAGTTGTCAGGACTGTCATTGTTTGCACAGACAAAAATATTAGCAGAGAGCCCTGTTCATGTTCTCAAATAAATCATGACATTGCTATGACAAATATACGACTTTAATATTGTTCATGTGCAGCAGAAGTTGCAATTGTTTTGACATGTCATACAGACAAGTCCTCTTGTGTATATCCTTATGTGATATTGAAAAATGACACATAACTCTTCTAATTTCACATATTAAGAAAATGCAATAACTTTTATGTGACCGTCTGGCTTGGGTCACATCTTGACTTTTTGTGACATTTTCCTCCTCGTATATAGTTCGGTTTAGGCCTGTTTTTAAATGCTGATCTCTGTGACTTGCTATGTCTTATTAGCGGCAATGTTATTGGTTGTGTAATGCAGCTCAGTTTAGAAGGTCACTCGCATAACTCTTCTGCGGCCTGTCACTGCAGGCACTCTGTGTTGAGCTTTGGCCTCTCTCTGTCTCTGCAGGATAATGATGCTGTCTGTGCTCAAACACACCAAGACACCCGTCAAGTTCTGGTTCCTCAAAAACTACCTGTCTCCTACATTTAAGGTACTGGAATCAAAATTGAACGTGATGGCACTGTTACCAGACCCTTTTATGTATGTTTTTTGTAATGTATGTTATATTTTATTTTCACAAATTTGGTTTTGCCATTAAACAATTAAATGGCATTTTAAAATCTATTAAATAGAAAAACAATATGAAAATATTTTGCAATATTGCTGTTTATACTGTGATTGATGATAATTTAATTACATGATATATTATTTTCAATTTAGAAATGTAAAAAAAATGTTACAAAAATGTTTACAAAAAATTTAAATCTTATTATTTATATAATTTAATTCAGTGCCATTACCACCCATCACATGATCCTTCTGAAATCATAATAATATGCTGATTTGGTGCTCAAAAACATTTCTTAATTTTATCAGTGTTGCAGTAAATGGTTGCTTTGTTGAATGTTATTATGTAAACCTTTATACTTTTTTTCATGATTCTTTGATGAATAAATTGAAATAGAAATCATTTGTAACATTATACTGTTAGTTTTACTTGCTAAATAAAGTAATTTCTCATAAAAAATGACACTAGTGTTACATAATTTTGTCTGTCTTTTTGTAGGAGTTTATTCCATACATGGCAGAGAAGTATGGTTTCCAGTACGAGCTGGTACAGTATAAATGGCCACGCTGGCTTCACCAGCAGACAGAAAAGCAAAGGATCATCTGGGGATATAAGATCCTGTTCCTCGATGTGCTTTTTCCCCTGGCTGTGGACAAGATCCTCTTTGTAGATGCGGATCAGGTACAAAAACAGAGCAGTGCAGTTGTGTGGCATGAAATCCTGTCTCTAGTGAGCACTATGCACAAGCCTGCTCTTATGAGATTTATTTTCAAAAGTCTGTGTGTAAAGACAGATCACCCATTTGTAGTCGCTGAAATTGCACAGCAGTTGTTAAAATCCGAGGTGTTTGTTATGCAAACTGGAGAGAGCATCATGCGCGGTACACATCTGATGATACACTGCTGCCACCTCTGGGTAAAGAAAAATACAGCTGGAGATTAAACAGCAAATACAAATACTTAAAGATTTAGTTTCTTCTGGGCAATGCAGGTTTTCATCAGACAATATGTCCTGAATCCTGATCCATTTTTCAGCAATTGCTTTCTTTTGTCTTTTGACAAATGTTATTGTTGTTGTGTTTTTTCCTACAGATAGTTCGTACAGACCTGAAGGAGCTGCGGGACTTTGATCTGGAGGGAGCACCATACGGTTACACTCCTTTCTGTGAGAGCCGAAGAGAGATGGATGGATACCGTTTCTGGAAGTCTGGTTACTGGGCCAGTCACTTGGCAGGACGTAAATACCACATCAGGTAAGAATGGCTTGCTAATATTGTTGTCTGGCATTTTTGTGCATCTCATTTTTAATGATGATGATTCATACCAAGCAACCCATTTTTTTTTTTTCAGTTTAAAATGCAGCAGTAGAGTCATAAAATCCAGTAAACTAACAGTAAAATAGATTTTGTTTCGTAATGAAAAATATTATTTACCTGTTTATTGTTGTGTAGCTGCTTTAAAACAATCTGTATAAAGCTCTATATAGATAAACTTGATTTGATTTTGTGTGCTCTCCAGTGCTCTATATGTGGTCGATTTGAAGAAGTTTAGGAAGATTGCAGCTGGAGACAGATTGAGAGGCCAGTACCAGGGTCTGAGTCAGGACCCCAACAGCCTGTCCAACCTGGATCAGGTGGGATGTGCTTTCCTTCGCAGAAAAGGCTTTTTTCGCTGGACTCATTATTTGGGCTCCTGATTAGGGCCTTTCGCACCTTGGGGGAACCTTTTCATAGTATCTGAGCTAATTGTGGAACTAGCCACTTTTAGAAAAAGTTTTAGTTCCAGGAACTCCGTTTGAAGGTACTAAATTAGCTTCTACTTCAGAGTAGGGTCTAAAACAGTTCTATAGGAACTATCAGTGACGCAAGTGTACGCTGATTGGCCAAATGCATAAATTATGCATTTTACATTCCATCTTCGTTATCATGAAACCCCCAACACACAACAAAGACCTCCATTCACCAGTTTTTGATGTTTGTTAATGGCATGCAAAAAGATCTCTGTCAGCCGCTTCAGAGGTCCTGCTGCCGGTCGAACACAACCAGGAGAACAGCCCAAGGGAGAAATTGGTTCTCTGGGAACTACCCTGCTGGCTAGTTCCTGGAAATACGCGATGCGAAAGCCCCTATTGATGATGTGTTTTCCTCTCTTAGGATCTGCCCAACAACATGATCCACCAGGTGCCAATAAAGTCACTTCCTCAGGAGTGGCTTTGGTGTGAGACCTGGTGTGATGATACGTCTAAAAAGAAAGCCAAGACTATAGATCTGGTAAGTCAGTTGCTCTTTGCACACAACGGTTGTGAATTTGAATTTGGATTAACACTTTGTATTTGTATCTTAGTGCAATAATCCACAGACAAAAGAGCCCAAGCTGCAGGCTGCTGTGCGTATAGTAGCCGAGTGGAGCGACTATGACCAGGAGATAAAGAGAATCTACAACAATTTCCTGGAGGAGAAAGAGAGGGGCACCACAGGCAGCTATCAGCAAACAAACAGAAAACACCCAGGTGAGACCAATCTGTGCTTTTTCTTTTTGAGTCAGTGATTGTCACTGTGATGTTTTAACCTGTTGAATGGCACTTTCCACAGTTATGGTACAAAATTGGTCTTTTAAAGATATGTTGTTCATCTGCTTTGTGAGGGGAAGATAATTATACAGTACAATGTCTAAAAACAATTTCAATTTTGATTTGCTTGGTGTGTTTTTACACATTAAAAAATCATATTAAACAAGAATTAATAAAAATGTATAAAATGGAATCATTAAAAAAACATACATAAAACGTCACAAAGAATAATTTAGCTTTGTTTCAAAAGAGGGCAATTCATGCTATAATTAAACTTTTTGGTAATTGTAATTAGTTCATTTAACACAGTTTTTCTTAAAAGAAAGAAAAAATAGAATAGAATTAAAAATCTATTAAAAAAATATTACATTTTTGATTACTATCGTTTAAGGTTTAGTGACTGTGATTAATTTTATATTAAAAAGCATTATGCAAATGTAATAATTTTATGTAAAAATGTAAAATGGGTTATATTGTGAAATACTGGAATTTCAAATATCTGCTTTCTGTTTTAATACTTTTTAAAATGACATTTATTTCTCTAATGGCAAAGCAAAATTTTCAGTTAATTCAAGTAATCATCGTCACATGATTCTTCAGAAATCATTGTATTATGCTAATTTGGTGATCAAGAAGCACTTTATATTATTATCAGTGTTTAAATATTTAAATGGAAACCATGATACTTTTTTCAGCAATATTTGATGAATTTGATGAACAAGTTTAGAAATAGACATCAATTGTGATATTATAATTGTCTCCAATGTCAAGTTTATGTATTCTTGCTGAATAAAAGCATTCATGTACAGAACAGATTTAAACAATTAGTGTATGATTTTTAAATCAGAGGATACAGTTGAGTAGGGCAAGATCTCTGAGCTGGGACAAACTAGTATAATTAAAAGTTTATCTTTAGTTTATCTTATCCATAGTTTAGCCTAGTTGTGCTGAGTAGCTTTTTATAATTACTTGCTTAATTTGAGTGTCTGCTCTTTCTCTCTGTCAGGTGGTGACACACACTCAGAGCTTTGAGCTGAGACTCTGCGACTGAAGAACAGGGGACTCTGTTCAAAGAGTCATCTTTTCTTCACCCTTTTTAAACCAAGCCTATCCTCCAGGAATGGGTTGACATTCGTGCTGAACTTGACTTGAACAGAATTAATGCAAACTTCCCTCTTTTGTATCTGAATGCTTGTGGACGTGTTGGGGTTCTGAGTAAACGACACGAGCAGAGGACATCTCCTCTATCCAGGCACTTTTGATATTTAACCCCCTACAACACTCTGGGCCTTGCATTTGCCATAAACAGTACCAGTTCCACAAGAGCAAAAAAAGGTAGTACCATAGGGAATAACATAATTGAACGAGAAACTGCATGTGCGCAATTTTAACATTAAAGCAGATTTGATAAATGTCCCTCTTAGCTGTAACTCGCTCTCATGAAAATGATTATTAAATCATGAAACACGAGATGCAGATTGTTCATTTAAAAGCCACCCATGGTGTTGAAATGCCACGGCAACAGAGTGATGTCATAATAGTTTGACTTTAAAGCACAGATCATTTCCTGTGATACATCATAGTTTAAAAATTTTAGATTCATCTTTTGGTAAACAAGGCAGCGCTAGTCTGTTTTTGTTATTCTGAAAGTGGTGTTTCCATACAGCAGGGCAGTTTTACGAACATGTTAAAATCGCATCACTCTTCAAAGAGACGCATCAAAAGACCTTTTAACTCAGGAACAAGCTATTCGGTCAATTTAGTCACAGCTAAAGAAATTTTTTCCGTTCCGCAGAAGGAAATTTTAATTTACAGAAAAATCTCTGTGGGCATTGAAAAGCTCCAGTAGTGTTGTCACAGTCTAATGTTGGTTCGTGGTGACTCCACATTAAAATGATTCATAATGGCAGTCAGTTAATGAAACTCAATCAATGGTCCTTTCAGGCCTACAGAATTAGAAAGATGTCTTCAGAAGATTACGAGGAGGGGGAAAAAAAGACCAGACTTCTTTCAGAGAAGCTACTAGCAGGTAATTACATTGGTGTTTAAATGTACTTTTTGTTGTTTTCTTTTAGTATCAGTGGATTTCAAGAAGTCATTGATATGGTTGCTTTTTCTGATTTCTTTTGTTTTTTTTTTGTCCGTTTCTGTGGTATTGCTTTTATGGGTTTGAGATTGACCACTAAATTCAAACATTCGATCATAAACAATGGACTGGGGCTTTTTTTGCATTTAAGTAATATAGATATGTGCACACTTTTCATCTCTGGTTATTACCTGGAAATATTACATTGAAATTGCCAATAGATCCCAGAGTCTGTATAATGTCAGGTTTTAAAGTGAAAAGAAAAGCGGGGCTTGTATAGTGCCTTGTGCTTTGTTCTGTTTGAGAGGTACATTACAATGTCTTGTGGTTTATCTACTGTTCTTTTACTGAATACACTTAATAGGGGGGGAAATGAATGATTTAGTCACAATGTTTTGGAATTACTGTATGATTAATTATGGGATGACAATATTTTGTAATAAAAGATGTACCAAATGGAAGTGTTTTTTTTTTTTTTTTTTTTTTTACAATCTGCAGCTAATTGTTAAATTATTATTACTATTAATTAAACATTGTTTTTTATTCCACTAATTTTAGAAAGAAAACAAAACCACTTATTGCAATGCATTATTCTGCCAAATGATGGCAGCACAATCCAGAAATAAAAATATGATCATAATGTAGAGAGAGAGAGTGATGATTATTACATTTATTTTAGATGCTCTGTCTCTGGCACTTAAACGTTCCCTAGTTTATCATAAAACTGAAATAAAACTTTTAAGCACAAGTCAAACCAAACATTTCTTCAGGCTTTGCATGGACAGATGTGAATAAAAGGAATATATGAGAAATGTTCTTTGTCTTTCCAGCACTAACTGTGCCTTCTCAAGACATTATTGCAGATTTAGTGTCGTATATTGTCATATGTCTTTGTAAGCTGTGCAGAATTGTATTATGCATACATAAAGTTTGCTTATATTTGAAACTTTAGATCTTGTTACTGCAGCTCTCAAATTTCTTGTTATTTGGAAATTATGTCTCACATCTGCATTAAGATGATCTGTCCTTCATCACTAATGTATTTTCATTCTTTCAAGTTCTTTTCAGTTTTGTCATTAACTATATTAGGCTCCCAGATGATCTTGAATTAGCACACAAATTAGGGCTTATTTTGCTCTATTGAAGTCAATTAAACACCTCAAACTCTCGTTATTACACAACAAAAGTGTCCTTGACTCTGATTAAGGGTTTAATGAATTGTGAAGAATGCAGATGGTTAAATTTTTAGATTTGACACAAACATAAAGTACAACAAAATAAAGTAGTACTATTATTTGGATTCAGTACCATGGTTATGCACCATGAAATGCATATTTAAAGATTATTAATTAACATTCGTATGATATCATCAGTACCACAGTATTTCACTATTGTTTAAAAATTTGGGGGCAGTACAGTTATTTATTTATTAGTACTTTTATTCAGCAAGGACACGTCTATTCATCAAAAAATGCATGTTTCACAAAATATTAAGCAGTGTTTCGTTAACACCTAATCAGCATATTAGATTGATTTTTGAAGGAACATGTGAAACTTCAGTAATTGCTGCAGAAAAATTCAGCTTTTCCATGATCACAGAAATAAATGCCTTTTTTATCTACTTATTTTTTTTTAAAATAGAAAACATTTTAAATTATAACAATATTTAGCAGTATTTTACATTATTTTGAGCATATCAAACGTGTTTCAAAAACATTTTACAAAAATCTTACCAGCCTTAAACATTTTGTGTACATCTGTACTTATCTTTCAATAAGGTAAAACAGCGGTTCCTTTATAATAAACACTGTTTTTCATTTGTAAGAAGAAGTTAGTTTCAGTGTTGAAATCTCCTGGAGCATAAAGAGTTAATGCTTCTATTTACAGAGAAAGAAAAAACAAAAAGTTTGTCAATATCAATTGAGAGCAGAGCAGTGGAGCCAGAAAGAGGATCATTTACATGTAGATGATAGTTTTAGCCTGGATCCATTCTTTCTCCCTTTCTCTCTGTCAGTTCATAGTTACCATGACAACGTGCATGCCATTTATTTCTGTACATTAGGCGCAGACTGCTCGTCCTCTGCTGCTTTGGCCGCTTTTTTTTCCAGACCTCTTTTTAGGAGGATGAATTTGCATGTAGATGAGTTTGTGCTGTCTGTCTTTACCCCACTATCCCCGTCTCTCTCCCTCTCCCTCTCTCTTCCCATGGTTTTATCTTTCCTTTCTTTCTTCCCGCCTTTTGTGACCTTTAATCTGCCAGTTTATTCTCCATCTCATCTGTCTCTCACTGCTGTCTCGTTCCTCTCTGCTCGCCGGTCATGGTGATCTCGGTCCGCTGAGGTCTCACGAGGGAGAAAAGTGATGTAGCGGCGTCATTTTGGAAGAGAGACCGAGACGGACAGAAAATGGGCAGCCCTCCTGTTGCCGGGGGAGACTCCGTGGCTCTAGAGCTGGAACAGAGGGAGGGAGAAAGTGTCCGTGTCTCCGTGTCTCTATCCAGATGGCACTGGTCAGCCGTCCCTTACTCAGCGGGCACATTAAAACGGATCACTGATAGTAATGACCAACACCCACATCTGTTAAGCCACGTCCATTGTCTGGGTATATACGGGCACCCTGATGCCTTCTGCCCTCGCTTTGATCTCGCTAACGTCTGTCGGTCTGGGCCAGGAGGCTGTCTGTGTGCCGCCTGTACCCATGTCATCCCCGGCCCAGCAGGAGAAGAGTTTTAGTAGCATTTTGCCAGCTGGGACTTGGCTTTAGCTCGTTTGCCACTGCGAATTTGCAGAGTTTATTGAGAAATGTTCAACAACCAAGAGGTCTGAGCTTAGCACAGCCATTCACGGAGTGTCTGATTCCTGGGGCAAAACACAAATGGCAAGATATTTGTCAAAATTGCAAGAAGCAATACGATTGGCTGGGTTTATGTTATTTCTATGGTCAGATTGTGCAGGTCTCAGGCCTAAGGTTAGAAAGTCAAAACTGTGGACTTGTTCGGTGTTGGTATTGTTAACAAAAACAATTAAAATAGTTTTTGTTAATTTAAATAAAATATTAAAATTAGTTTAAATGGAAAAAAAAAGTTGAAGCAGCTCTACTAAATTAAAATGAAAAATTAATAAAATAATAAAGCATAGAAAGATGACAAAAAGCTAATAACAAAATGACTAAAATTTAAACGAAAACTAAAAATCTAAAAAATAATGCAAAATATTGTTAAAAACAGTAATAGTACATAATGGTTTGAAAATGAATTCATCACATGTTGCCATCTAGGCTACTCTGTGGGATTTGACATAGGCCTACTCTATATGCTAATTCTTCATGTAGCAAATAAAGTTTTTTGTTTGTTTGTTTTTTTTTTTTGCTTTATTTAATTATTATTATTAATAATTATTTAATAATAATAATTTAAAACTTTTTTAAAGTGTTTTAGTTTTAATACTTTAAACGTATAAGGTAACATTTTTCAGGTTTAATTTTTTTTCATATATTTACATTTTATCTCATTTTTATTTTAATTAGCAAAAACAATTGTAAAATATATTCCCTGAGAAGGCAGTGAGTTGTCATTCTGCAAGGCCTATATATTCTGAGTTGATGACTGCATGTTGTTGTAAATCTTGAGGAGCAAAAGTCATTTACTTTTTTCTTTTTTTTTCTAGCATTGATTGCCTTTCAAGCTATGACTGTTCAGCAGCCCTGCTGTTTAGTCCCTCAACCATACAGGTGCCTTGACCTCTGTTTCTAGCCTTCATCTTAAAGCTGGCTAGGTCAGATGGTGATGGTACAACCTCTGTGCTCTCCTCCATAACCTTTATGTCATTCTCACTCCACAGTCTGGTTTTGTGGGTCCCATTGTCTTCACTTTTCTATAGACTTTTGCTTGTGGTCAAATGTCTCAGTAGAATGAAAGACTCATGCAGAACGCATTTTATTCCTTCATTTTAAAAGTGGGCTGCTCTTTTTGTTGACTGTTATATCAAATCTATATCTGTTTAAAAACCTATTAATGTCATTTTTATGTAATGGATGAGTGTGAGGGTTTATTTAGCATGCAGTCATAGCTCATGCTGCAGTAATGTAGCAATCCATTGGGTGGCGCTGTTACTCTACGAGCCACTGAAATCAAACCGTTCAGTAGCATGTAAACATGACGAACACTCATGGTTTTTAATAGTTAATTGGTCTTGTTTTTCCAAAGTGACTCTCAGCTAAAAAGATGATGGCAGAGGGAACAAAGCTGTTGTTTTTCAGGGCACTTATCTTCTGAGAACATCCAGTCAGTGGCTTTTAGGAGTGCAACTGCAATTTCAAATCATACACTGCTTTACTGTATGTTGACATCCTAGTCAAAGTGAAATATGTTTGCATGGTTTCCTGTTAGTTTGTGAATGACTAATTCACACGTGCATCAAAAACCCTAACGCATCACACCTTTTAAATTCTAAGCTGTTTCGTTTTCATTTTTACACTGCTTGAACAAACAGGGTTACCGCAATGATCAGACAAAACCTAATAAGTTGGTGTTCATTGTAGCAGTCTAAATGAGCCTTTAGCTACTATAAACCACAGCACAGATTCTGCTCTGTTTTTAGATCATTAGCCTGAGGTCAGCGAAAGTGTGTACACACTAAGGAAGTCTATAAATAGTCTATAAAGCTATCTGTTAGATTTCCCAGTTATAGTAAAATATTATCTATTGTGTTGCTTTCATCTGAATGTCCATCAATTTGAAAAGATAGCCTAGTGTAGGCTTTACCAGCTAGGGCTAACAGGGTCACGCTAACCAGCCAAAATTTTTTTTGTTTCCCTAGTTCACACATTTAGTTAGTGATGCGTATGTCAGCCACTGAATATATGTGCTCACAGTTGATTAGACAGGCCGTATAGTCTGAGTTTTCACTTGATTAGCCAAGACTAATAGGTTTTGGTGCCAGAGTTCCCATTATGATCATAATGAAGCATTTGCTGTCGGAAGTTAGAGCACAGCATGTTGACCGATGGCTTCAGGATCTCACTGCTGATTAACCAGGTCTGTGAACCCTTCAAGAAATCTAGATCCTCCTCACTGATAAACCAAAACCAGGCCCGTTGTTAAAGAGATGGCTGTGCGTTTGCACACTGTATTTGAAAATGACCATATTCACATTTCTCCTGCAAGTTACTTACTGGTATGTCTACAGTGGACTTTAAAAAAAGAAAAAAAGTGTTACCTATTTATTTATTTATTTATTAATTTTTCAGAAACCACACAATGTTTCAACAAGATACACACACTCAGTTCCGCAGACGAAGGTAAGATTCTTTTTTTGTCCTTGCTTAATCGACCAGAATATTATATGACCCTCAGTTATTAGAAACACAGTGACATAAAAAGCATTTGACCACTTCCAACACATGCAATGTTTAAATGTCTTGGCATAAGATAACAAAATGTCAAACCAAATGGCATTTATTTTAAAGAAGATAAGAAAGCGCAAAAACAATTTCCAAGGAAAACATTTCACAAATAAAGTTTGTTAGGTTCACAAATGGCTGAGAAAGTTGACTTTGAGAAAAAGCCTTGCATCATGTTTGCAGCTTGATTCAATTATTTATTAACATAACACAAACAAAATCGTACTTTTGAAGCATGCCTTAAAGTGTTAGTTTACCCAAAATGAAAATTCTGCCAGCAGTTACCTTCTGTGTTCTGTCTGTGTGCTTTGATCAATGTTCATATGCAAATAAAAGCCTACATTAAATCTGTTCATGATATAACAGATGATAAGTTTCTTCAGAAGACTTGAATCAAACTGCTCAATTCATATGGATTTATTTTATGATTTTAATGAACGTTTAGAAACATCAAAGTTTTGGTTGACGGACAGAAATCTCTCAGTTTTTTGCAAAAAAGAGTACAAGTTTCGTTCAGTGCACTATACTGAATCTGTTTTAGCTCTGATCAGGTTTATTAAATATGTTAGCATGTATGAAAGGAGAATCATATGACTGACTGAATGTCAGTGGTAGCACAGTTGATGCTACCCACAACGATGGAATACAAATTCTACACAAAAACAAAGGCTCGATTAAATATTGATTGTTTCATTCTGATGTCCACAGAGAACAAGTACATGTCACTTTCAACAAATGAATGTTTTTTGTTTTGTGTGTGTTCAGTATTCCGAAAAATCAAAGGCATGACGGGGTTCCCCAGCGTGATTCCAGTCTGCTATAGAGGTACTCAAAAGGACATTGTAAATGCATCAGGCGTTAAAACCTGATTAAAAAAAGAAAGTAAATCTGATTAACATTGATTGACATCCTCTAAGAAGTGACAAGCGTCAATTAACAGTGGGTAAGGAGGCTGTGGCGTGGGATGTGTTTTGCAACCTCATGCCCAGCAGGTGATTGGCAACACCACATCTGACTGACCTTCAGCAGGTGTTGAAAGAATAAAGAGGTTTGCGCTAACACGTCTACCACACACACACACACAGCCCCCTCTATCCTCCGGTGTCCTGCCTGAAGCACAGTCAATACTGATAACTCAGCCCTGAGCTTGTGTTTGCACGCTTTCCCTGCCCTTGATCCCCTGTGTCCTCCCTAGTGTGTGTAGCTGTCCTGTTCTCTCTCTAGAACGGAGGAACCAGGGGCCTCAGCCTAATGACTCCATCTAGCCTTGTCGGCACAACAGCGTTTTAAGTACTCAAATGAAATATGGATTTTTTATTTATTTATTTTTTTCATGTTGGACGGCATCCCAACTCAAGAGAAGAGTTGAATTGAAACATCTTTTATTTCCCCACCACTGTGCAGAGAGGGTTAAACAAGAGGTTTAGATGAATTAATCACATCTGCAATGAAAATCGTATTATCAGTGAACCTCTACTTACTCTTGGAAAGGTGCTTCTGGTCAATGCGATGTTGGGAAATAAAAAGGAACTGAATTAGGATGAGAGAAGGATGTTAAGAGTATTAAGTGGTAATATGCTGGATGTTAAGTTTAGATCTCATTTCAGCCCAGATGAAAATTTGATTTCTCTGAGGTTGATCTCTCATAGCTTAGGAAATTTAATGGAGTACTCATTTATAGTTAAGTGTCAATTTCATACATTTTTTTTTCTCCTAAAACTTCTAAGGAGAGTTGAAAACAGAAAGTAGTTGCTTAGGAGTTATTGATAGATATAGAGCTGTAAAATTACTGTGGATATCATTGACTAGTTGTTAGCATAACATTAGTTAGAATTAGTTACAGTAATCCACAAAAATACAGTCTATCAATTACTATTTTGTGAAGCGAAAATATGTGAATGTGAATGCATGCTTTTAAGAAACAAATCCATCAGTAAGACATTTTTTGTTTTTCAACTAATGACTGTTGTTTCTGGCTAAAATATGAGTTTTCAATCCTTCACTTACAATGTAATGTAATAATATAAAATGTAATTCTACATATACATTTTTATATTTTAAGATGTACAAATAAACCATTATAAATGAGCACTAACAAATTAACTTTCTTGTTATATTAATTTTACCAATTTCTCAGTTTTTCTCTTATATTTTCTGTGTATTATAATACTGATTTACTATTTTATGGTAGTTTTAGTGTATGTAAATATTAATTTTTCATATTTATATGAATTTATATTTGTGTTGTCAAAATGATAATTCATGATTAATCGCAGCCAAAATAAATAATAGTTTTTGTTTACATTGTATGTACTGTGTATATGTATTATGTGTAAATAGATACACACACATACAGTATATATTTTGAAAATATTTCCCACTTTATATAATGCCCCCACACACACACATACATACATACAGTATGTGTGTGTGTGTGTGTGTATATACATATATACAGTATAAACTGATCATGTGTTTCACTTATAGATTATTTCATTTCATTGCAGAGAAATGTTTTATCATTGCCAGCCAAATAAATAAGTGAGTTCTTGGGATGTTTCTTTTATGAGCTGTGGTTGATATTTTGTGGTGGAATTCAAAACATTTTCTGGGTTAGTTTAAGTGGGGTTTTTTTGTGTGTGTATCATGCGTAGTTTAGAATGTAGACAGACTCCTCTTGAAAAGTTGGTATTTTTAAGGTAGTTGAGTATGAAATCTGAGCACATTGTTCATTGCATCTAAATTTCTGTGGAATTGAAGTTGTTGAGTTGTACAGCCACTACACTATCTTTTTAAACAAAACACTTTATCCTTCATTCAGATACTTCTACAACTGAGATATCATTTGTGTACTCTTAACTCATTTTAAAATCATGTATGTGTCTGTAAAACACCAGAAAGTGCTTTCTTCTGCTGAAGAGATGGAGGTTAACAGGTGTGTGGAGGGAAAAAGTGAAATTTGGCAAGACATAAAAGGGAAAATGGAATCAGATGCGATGGCAGACAGAGGAGGAAGTGTAAGGGGGCATGAAACATGCATTTCTTACCCACCCTTAGATGCTAAATGAAAGCACACAACTCATAAAAAGATAGAAAATCAGTGCTAATGGCCTATTTCACAGGTTTTTCTCTGCCTGGGTTTGCATCCGTCTGTTAAAGTCACTTGAGACATGAGACTCAGATGTGCCACAGTCATATTTATGAGTGCCTTTTTAAAAATAGTCAGATTGGCTTTGATTAGTGTGTGGAAGATTAGAGAGTACAGTTGCTGCTATCCACAACTATTGATATTGCCTGCCAGTCATTATGTCGAATAAAGCATTATGTAAATATGTCTGGAAAATCAGGAACTAAAACAGCTCAGTATCATTTGCAAGGTTGAATTCAGGTAAAAATCTAACACTATTTACCCTGATCTTTCTCACAGAGGACAGCCATGACAGAAGACCTCGGCCCATCCCTCAGATTAACCAGACATCAATGTAACGGCTACCAGAGGGGGGCTGCTACCTCCACAGACCCACATCCTGCTTTAATGTCTGTCAAAGCTTTGAGAAAATCTGAAATCATTAGGAGGAGCACAGGAATCAAAAGGTGGAGGTGAAGCTGGAAATTGTGGGAGGCTGTGAAGACGGGACCCTTCCATCTGGTCTGATCTTCCTCTGAAATCTCTCACTTCATTCCATCACAGGTTGTACCGCTAATAACTTCACAAACTTGATGGATTAAAAGGCATTTTTATAGGATTTAGTCTACAAAACTCCTTTAGTTCAAAGCTGGTTCGCTTATGATTTATGTAGCAGTGATGACAATAATAATACCAATGTTTTTGCACAAAACATAAATCTAAAATACCCGTTAAGAGGACTAACACTCTGTCCTTGCCAGTGCAAAGAATCGTTTTGAAATGGAAATGAGCATATGGATATTTCGTCATGGCTCTTGTCAAGGAGACGCCTTTCGCAATGCCTTTTAAAGAATCATTGGCACTTTAAAGTTGCTTTTATGCATTAGAGAAAGATTTATGACTATATGCGTGCAAGCGCTGGCCAGTGTGACGTGATCAGGCTAATAGAGTTATTGACACCCCTCCGTATGGCCACACTCTTTCAAGCGACCATCAATCCATCCATCACTCCCCTTTAAAAAGGGATTTAGACAACCCAATGCATTTCATTAAGACTTGAAATTACTTTTGAAAACAGGGAGATAAATAAAGTCCGTCATGAAAGCAAATGCTAAGCAGACACTTTGAAAGCGAGAGGAAACGCTTAAATCATCGTAATGCCACACCAAAAAAGCAGGAGCAAGAAATTTCCATTAGGTAAAACAAAATGAAAATGTGATTAGAGAAGTGTTCCCTAGCTGTAACACCTCACTCTTCATCATGCTAAGAGATGTTCACAAGCGCCAACCAATCAATGCTGTTACTGATACTTACATAGACAGAAACTGCACAGGCCTCTCTAGAAATCAGTTGTGTCTGAAAGTAACAAAATAAAAAAGTAATTGTGGATTTTTATCTCCTAATTGTGAGTTTGTTTTTTTTGTTGCAGATTTATCCTGCCAAACCAAAATGTTTTTCTTAGACGCCTGCAACATTTCGCACACCATCACAGTTTATTTCTTCCTGGTAGAAATACAGTTTTTAGCGAGACACAAAATATGTAAACAACAAATACAAATCATTGCAGTTTTCAAAAGAAACCGAATGAACACTAGAGGCAGTAAAACGTATGGGTTACTTCCGTAACCCAGGTTCCCTTAGACATGGCACGAGTACTGCGTCTGATAAGACGCTATGGGAAAACTCCTTTTCCCCTTAACTGAAGCGTATTTTTAAAAACGCAGTGATACTGCACGGTTGCTGGGCAGTTGCTAAGGGACCTTATTTTAACCAGTTAGGGAAGGGC
>JAUMHE010000043.1:15373983-15394125 GCA_032359235.1 Enteromius mattozi | reverse complement strand
TGTATTGGTGAGATTAACAGTTTTTAGGATAAAACCCAAAAGAAACGTATTTTTCTGCAGTGGTCTCTTATTTTTTTCCAGAGCTGTATATTCAGATGTGTGATATAGTACACTTTCTGCATTTTCAAGCTGTTTGCGTGATGCTGAACAGTTTCGGTAAATTCCAGCAGATTGTACACCGACTGCATTGTTGTAACAGTGTTTACACTGCATCCCAAGTTCAAGTCCCAAATCAAGGACCTTTCCAAATCCCATTCCCTATCTCTCCCACTTTGCTTCTGGTCATTTCTAATCTGTCTTGCATTAAGGCAAAATGACAAAAAAGAAATCTTTTCATATAAGTCAAATATAAGTCTTATAGAAATAAAAATATAGCTGTCTAGTAAAACTCTTTTTCAAGTGTGACCCACTACTCTTTTTGTCTTGTACTTCTATATATTGGGCTGTTCTGTTATTAACAATACACTAGGCACTTTAATTGAAGGAGCGCTATGGAAGCACATTCTGTTGTGATTGCAGTGCAGTGTGGGCAGCACAAGTGCTCTTATACTGTTCCCTTTAGTCAGCGTCTCCATGGTGAGTCACATCTCAGGAAAAGGTCATCAGAAGAGTAAATACTTCAAAACTGAAAGACAGTGAAATGGTTCAAAGCACACAGACAGTTAAATGCTCAGACTTGCTCAGGGACACAGTTACAGTGATGAGAATCTGGAATTGTAGCCTGGTTCTTCAGGGTTTAAATTAAGTTTTTTTCGTCTGTCACCGTCTAGTTAGGAATAAAAAATATATGCATATATTTTCAAAGGTTCCAAGTTTTGTTCAAAACTTTAACTGTCTCTTAGTTGCTGATGCTGGCAGAATATGTCTGAAACTTTGGATGAAACTGCCTTCTGTTTCACTGAAATCTTAGTGATCGCTAACGGAGCAGCTGCAGGATTCTGGAGAACTCTATACCGAGGAAGGAGGTCTAATATACCTAGAGAGAGTTATCATTGTTAGCATTCCCATTCATCTCAATGGCAGTTGTGCTACTAGTACACGTAGCCCAGAAGAATGCGACCAGGATGTTGCCATCTTTGCTTTATAGATTCTCACACTTTCGATGCCCTGCTACTTTTGGCCATCCATGGAGCATTTACCAGCAGGGGCCAAACTCTGATCCAGAGCGTGAGTATAGGATGAGGTAACCTAAAAGCTTTTATGGTGTGTATTTTTTAATGTTGAAACACATTTTCCTATCCTAATGGAGTTGGTTTGGCAGAAGATCTCTATTTGGGAACCTATTTGTTTCTGTTTTGTTTCGTGTTGGTATAATGGCACAGTGATTAAAAACTTCATTTTCAAAGTCGCTAAGACTCCACTAGAGCTGTTGTAATTAGGAGTCATTTAACAACGCTTTCATCCAAAGTCATTTAGAGTAAATTTATTAAAGGGACAGTCCCTCTGGAGCAACCCGGGTCAAGTGTCTTACCCAGGGGTGCAGTGGTGATAGCTCATGGATCATACCTTGTAGCTTATACAGCATGATTTTGTTAGTAATCATTGGTGTTCATACATAATATGGTAGACACTGAAATCTAAATTTTTTTAAACTGTTGACAGTATGTAAAAAACACATTTGTTCAAATATAAAAATATCTGACTTTCTGGTAATTCAATATTTAATTAAATAGGAGCTCCAAAACAACAACAACAGCAATAATAATAATAATAATAATAATACATCAATTAATTATTTAAAAATGGTAAATATCCTATAAATACATTAGTCAACATTTGAAGTGGATCAAAGTTGTCCTAAAACCAAAAACAATACCCATTCTTGTCTTAGGACAACTTTGATGAACTTTTATGATCCACTTCAAATGTTGACTACTGTATTATGCTGTATAGTATGATAAATGCAATAAATATAATATATTATAAATTTGTAAAGAATTTAACATACCATTTATTTCTTTTGTTTATTTATTTTTTTTTTTAAACATGATTGCTTTGAACCAGATTTTTAACACTATTTTAAAGTGTCCTTCTTACATGTTACATGTGCTTACTATTATAAAACAATTATTTATGCTTAATTACATGCAAGTACAAGTACAACAAGAACACCTTAAAATAAAGTGTAAACACTTTTTTTTCTTTTATGCTCTCCATAGGCTGCATTTATTTGCTCAAACACACAGTAAAAATGTAATATTGTAAACTATTATTACAATTAAGAATAACTGTGTACTAAAGGCTGAATTTCAGCAGCCTTTACTGTCTTCAGTGCCACATGATCCTTCAGAATCATACTTATTTGATAATTGGATCTCAAGAAACATTTAATTATCAACATTAAAAACCATCGTGCTGCTTATTGTGGAAATCCTAATGAATGTTTTTTAGGATACTTTGATGAAGAGAAAGTTTCAGAGAACAGCATATAAAACTTGTGTTTATGCCCAAACAAACAGCAATGAATAATGACTAATGAGGTATAGTTGACCTAACCTTACGATTACCAGTGTAGGTAGTTAAACGCTGTGCTACATTACCCCCAATAGTAGCTATAATAAACAACCGTTCTTTTGAAACAGATTAATAACGAGTAAACAAACAGAGAGGATTGAATTTGTGTTTTTGTGTAAGAATCAAAGGCAGTGCATTTGGACAAATAAGCGTAAAAACAGTTTGGTCTACATTTTGCAGTCAGTTTAGTAGGAATTTGCAGGTCATGGCATCTAAAAGTGCGTCTCACATCGCCTAAAGCAAAGCCTCCGCTGTCAAAAGTGTTTCACAAACTGAGGGATATTAAATAGTGCTTATCTCCCTCTTGGGTGTGTGATGTTTGCACCTTACAGCCCACGGCTCTGTGTCTCTCTAAATTCAGACTTACCTATCCTAGTTACTGGCCTCAGACAGGCAAAGGGGCTTTAATTACAAATGTATCTTTTGCGCTGGGCGGCTGGCTAATTGTTCTGAATTCCCTCCGGTGTCATTCTCTCTTCGCCCCACCAGTGGCCTGACTCACAGCCTCTAATTGTCATGTACACACTCCAGCACACTAGATTTAGTGCTGCGCTGCCCTTAATTTAATTGGAAAGCACAGAACAGCGTGAGCAAGAAAAGGAGAAAAGAAAGAAATAAAAATGGAAGCAATCTTTCTTCAACGGGCAGTAAAAGGGCTGCAGGTATGAATTATTCATCCGCTTGATGGATGGGTCTGCAAATAAAAATGTTGAGTGGGTCGCCCACTGTTAAGTGAGCTTTGCATACTGTCACCCTGTTCTTTTCCCTGCCGTCTGACTGAGGAAGACAACACACACTGTTCATTATGACACGACGTCACCACGCAATTAATATAATGCGTTCCCTTATAATAGCTGAGACTAAATGTGTCACAATAACCATGGTGTTCTGTGTGCCTGCAGTTTTTGAATGAATTAAAAGAAATGCCAATCACAGGATGTGGTTTTGCTCTTGGAAATGTATTGGTAGAAATGTTTGCTCACAATTGCTATATCACACACGTCGGCGTTTCATGCACCTGGACTTTTCAGCTGCTCTGCAGTTGGCTAAAAATGACAGCGCTTCATAAATCCTGATAATCAGTTTCATTAAGTTAAGTGACAGATGATTACAGTTAATTAAAAGCAACCCAAAAGCCATTAGGATTTTCTGCAACCCCCCAGAAAATCTCTATTTTTGTAATCCGAGCCCAATTTGAGTTCTAAAAAAAATCTTTCCCAGATAGCAAGCTTTCAAGTTCGCAAAAATAGATGAAGCTTAACAGCACAGCTCTGGGTTGGTCATGATGACAACTACAAGACTCAAGTGAATGTTTAACACGATGTCTCTAAAGCCTGGAGCAGCACACATTTCTATTAATCTTAAAAGCAGTTGTTCAGCTATTGTATGCCCCTGGAATTATGTGATTTAAAATCTTTGCTCAAAGGCACTCAGTTCTTGAGTAAATGCCGTGTTATTAATGACATCATGACAGGGCTGATTGGCTGATAGCACCACAAGAACTTGAACAGATGCAGATCCTTTTGAACTATTTTGAAGCATGGATGCTGGTTTAAGCTTTGTTTGAGCTGGTCCTGAGCTGGTTATAAATTAGTCCTGAGCAGGAGCTTGTTGCTTAGGACCAGTGTATGACTGGCTTAAACCAGCTCACGACCAGCTAAGGACTAGCTTAAACCAGCTCACGACCAACTAAGGACTAGCTTAAACCAGCTCACGACCAACTAAGGACTAGTTTAAACCAGTTCAAATTCATCATATTAACATACAAATCAATGGACTGATTACCTGATTGATTGAGTGGTTATTGGATATATAATAAGACAGAGATGGATGGATGGTAAAATAAAAAGAATCAGCCTGAGCTTTTTGACTTTTGAAAGCATGAAATTATGCTGTACTGTAGGCCAAATATGAGAGATAATTAGCATGTGGTCAAAAGGTCTCTGAGTAGGTGTTTTCTGTCCTTATGATATCCCAAGTTCTCTCCTTGTGTGTCTCTTCAGTGTTTAATAACTAATATTTCTCAGTTCTGCTCGCTGTAATCTTCCTCAGGTACCTCATCAAACGGGTGGGCCGGACGATTATTCTCATCATGGTTAAAGACGTGATCATACATCTGTTATATTTTACACCCGCATTTCTCTATCCAATTATTATCCCGACCCTCAGCCCACAATCTGCTGAAGGGACTCTTTAATGTCAGAGATTCACATATCCTCACGTATTATTTTTATCCTCGCAATCGCAAATCACTATTCTTTGCAATGAACGCTACACCCAGCGTTCAAAGCAAAAATGTCAGGCATTAATTTCCATCGGAAGCGGAACGTTTTTGTTCGCTAACAGATCCAGTTGGTGTGTCACGGACAGGAGTGAGCAACTCCGTGTGATTTGAGATATAATTGCTCTCTCGCTGAGCCGAGTTTTCGCTTTATTGGATGCTGTGCATTCAATAACCAAAGTTTAATTAGTCTTTATGCCAGCGATTAAAGAAAATAAACAAAGACTCAACAGGCGTAAAGCGTTTGCCTCACTCTGTTTGCAATAAAAACCACCATTTGACCTGAAGTTCATGCGGATCATTTGTGGCAAAACTTGAGAGAAGTGTTTATTAATATTTTGCATCTCCCCAAATCCAGAGGCCTCATGTAGGGCTGAGGGTATTTGCATTTGTTTGTCAATTAAAAAGACAGAAGGAGTGCGTTAGCCCAGATTGCGGATGAAGCTGCTGTTCTGTGTGATATTTACACAGGCTTGAAAATCAGCGGTTGATTAACTTACCAATGATCCACGGGAGATGAGGTGTGCCCGTGTTCTCATCACTACATGGATTAATTAACGTTAATGGGCTAATTATCTCAGCCAAGACAGATATTAGACAGGATATCATGAAAAATACCTTGCACTACAACAAAGCGTCAAGGTGACCTGTCTTTTTATTTTTCAGCAATGTTTTAGGATGATTTAAGACAAACAACATTAAGAACTGACCGCTTCAAGGCCGCCTGGAGCAAATTGAACCGCTGATTGAATCCAGAGCCAAAGGACATTAAAAGAATCAAGACCTACTTGTGTTTGATGGAGGGCAAAAGAGACAGACGCAGCTGTACGTCTACAAGCTAAAGCTCATCACCCTCAACAACAGGCATCAGACTCTCTTCAGGCTATGAGAGCGAGCTGTTGGTGGAATTGCATCAGCCAATCACAGATGCTGCATCACTTCCAGGTGAGGCCCAGATTGTTCTGTGAAACAGCTGATGGGATCAGGGCTTGAGTGGGAAAAAGAGCCAAGCAAATCTCTCACGGTTATAAATTGCATGGCCTACTCGTTCTTAAGTGCTGTACGTGTTCAGGATTTTTTTTATACTCAGATCTTCTTTGCTATCTTCCAAAACCTCGTCTGCCTCACTGCCTACACAGGCAGCATCACAACCATGATGGACATTTAGAAATAGCCAGTTTTTTACATGGTTTGATAGTTTTAGCATGTTGCTAAGCAAATGACATGCTGATATAAGTACAAACACATTATGGTGCTCATGTTTTATAAAGTTGCCTTCTTTATGCAATGCAGCTTTAGAATTTGGATAAAACTGGGTATTTTAAGGCAACATGATTGAGCTGTCAACTTTTTGGAACAGCTTTTGCATTTGGAATGCACTGTTTATTTTAGTATTATTATTATTATTATTATTATTGGTACAAAGCTGACATTCCATGATTTAAAAGTGTTCATTTGTAGATCTGAAAGCATTTTTTAAAAACTTAAAAGCAGAAGCTATATAAAAGTACAGTCTGTTTAATATTTAACCTAAGCATCAATCATTCCAGTGAGCAAACATCTTCACGAAATGCAGGTTATGTGACCCAGGATGTTAAGAAAGTATGATATATTAAACAGAATATATTTCCATGCCTCAGTTTTATTACTGGGAAAGAAAGGAAGTTTGGGATGCTGCCAAAAACTTTGAATGTTTCTTCACCTGAAAATTTTGTCTTCATTTTGATTTCTTCCTATACCTTTATTGTAGTGAAATATTATTTTTAGATACTGTGGCATCTATTATTGATACTCTGAATTTGCTACATATCCAACCACAAGGCCGCCCCATTTTTCTCCTCCTGGCCTACTTGTCTGAGTCCTCAAGGGCAGCAGTGATCTGGGAGATGTACTATATTTAGTGGGGAGCTTCTGAGTCCTGAAGGATGCTGGGTGAATGTGTAAGTCTTCTTGTCTGTACACGCACACACCTGTATTCACTGAATGTGAAGCTGCTGTGATCCATCAAACAAGCCATCACTAGTAATGGATTATTAAAACAGTCTTTTCGTTGTGTAAAAATAAAACCTTTTATGCCTGTCTCGCCTTCAAGAGGAAAGTATAAAGGAACATTTGTACAAGAGCCACTTTGACCCATATCACAACTGCACATTTGATATGAGTAAATCCTGTTATGCAGAGCCGTTTGAATTATATTTGAATTGAAATCATGACATTAGTTGGTTTTCCATCCCAAGTTGCAAATTAAACTTACGCGCAAAACTGGAATGTAGCATAAAACATTTGCAAACAAGCACCGTTTTCATCCAAGAAGTCAAAGAGAACAAACTCATCACTTCCTGATAAACCTGCACTATAAATCACTAAGAAAAGTAGGAGAATATAATCATTTTCATATATATTAAATTATTTGTGCCTCAGAGCGAGCATACAAAACACAATAAATGCAGTCAACGCTTTTGGAGGAGGAGGATGCTTTTTGGGAACACATTTGTGTAAGTGTTATTATTATCTTTATATTATATTTTGAATTCCTGACTTTGCTTGGGCATTTGAGAATAACCATAACAACATTTCAGATGTGGAATGAAATTGGTCTGCTGGTTAGTCAGGTTTTGCCGTCCCAAAGTGCAAAGTCACATGACTTTTTTGATGCGCTTGGAGGAATTTATTCGCACAATGCATTTCCATCTCCCATTATTCGCATCAACACTTTTTCGCACAAGGCAAAAAACACCTCAAACGAGCGTAAAAACTTTCTTGTGAATTAAGAGATTTTATTAGAAATTTGGCGTTTACCTTTTATCGACCACAGTCTACTGGGATGTCCTCTCTGTGTGGGCCTGCTTTCATAAACACCATTAAGCATAACTTCTTTATGTGTTTCCCTATGCCCGCTTTAATTTACGGTTGCAGCCACTCTCGCCTTCATGTTAATTTGTGTGTTGAGTCCTTTGAGCTTTGTGATGAGCTGGTGTTAATCACACAGCTCACACCACAACTGTGTCCACAGCCCCTCGGAGAACGCCATTGATCAGAGCGTAATGACTTCACAAGCCTGTGATCCCAACAATTCAAGACACCAGCTTGCCCGAGGACAAGGGCACTGCCCCAAACATCCCATAATTACCCTGGGGGAGGCAAAAATGCAGAGAGAACAGGAAATCCTGTGGCTGGAATACACAGAACACTCAATCCTACGTCTTACCGGTTGCTGCATGGGGCATTACGGCAGGAGTCTAATGGAGGACTTGTTTGTAGATGCAAATTAAAAAGAAATAGAAGGGGAAAGAAGGCCAGCTTTGATTTGCTGTTTGTTTTCCCACTCAAATGACCCAAACCTCTTCCTTGCGGGGCCGTGATTATGTTGTGGTTTGCCCCGCTGTGTATGGGGGCCCAATCAGTGGGTGATAGGCCTTTGATTGGGTGCAGGTTCTCAGCTCTCACATGCTATTAGGTATAACAGGTTTGTGGTGGCTGAAGCCACTAACACTCTCATTGAGTCGAGGGCTTAAATTCAGTCTGCCCACTCTATCAAGCATAGCTCACTCCGGTATAATGGCCACTGACATCGTAAGGATGATGGATTATTAAGATGGAGTGTTTGTGATTTTGGCTGCTTATTCAAAATGATAGACCTTTGCATTCTAGCATCCTTACAGCTTCGCTCATACATTTATCACTAGTTTACTGTCATTTCTCTGCATCAGCATCCTAGTGTATATCAGTAGTCTGCATTTTCAAAGAATAAAGGGCATACTTTGTCATGCACATTGACAACGGTGGATGATGCTAATGAATGAGCCTGTTGAAAAGAGTTTGGAGTGGCGTCTTATTGCCATGGCTGCAGGTGTTGTATAATCAAGTGGGTAATTTTGATAATCCAGCTCTTCGTTTCCAGAGATTGGTACAGCTGATCCCGGTGGAATTAATATAAACCTAATCAAACTGAATGTCTAATGACTGTAAATATTTTTGTCTGTTTGATAAAGTATGTGCAGGTGGAAGCCTTTTATTCATGCATGTATAAAGCTAAGCGATATTATGAATTCCTGCTTGTCAAAAGTAAAATTTAAGTTATGCATATTTTATTCAATATGCAGTTTATGAGGTAAAGTTTCTCACTAATAGCATTTTCTTTTTATCATATGATTTTTTTAAAATTTGTTATTTAAAGTCTATTATTGTATTTATGAATATATATTTTTTTATTTAATTTTAATATTTTTTTATTTTATTTTATTATTTCTATATAATTGTATACTTTTATATCAGTTAGTTGCAGACTTTCTGGTTTTAATTTAAATAATTTATTTTTACATTTCATTTAATATTTCTATTTTATTTTGGCTGTATTTCAGGTTAAAAGTTCTAATTAACAGTATCACTGAATTTTGGGTTGAAGTGGAAATAAGTTTTTATTGGTCAGCATTTTCTGACAACATTCTCTTATTTGTATTTTGCTCAACGATATTTGTTCTGTTTCTTTACCTTTATGAATTGTACAAGACAGATATTTCCTATATTGAAACTATAAATGCAATAGTGATAATAATGAAGCTGAGCACTCGACTTTTAACATTACAAACGGGGGAAAGTGAAATTCAGCCTTAGATTGATGATTGCAGCCATTCAGTTACTGAAGTGTTTGTCTCAATGCTAATTAGCAAATGTTTAAAATAAGCGGTGCTTTTTTACTCGATTAGTGTTCAGTTTTGAGTTGGCATCACCAAAAGTGTTGTTCACATTTTTTAAATTATTTGATGAAACAATTATTGTTTAAACATTTTTTTTGGCAGAACTCCTGGGACAAGAGCACAAGAGAAAACATGTTTGCCGAAGGGCGTTTTGCCTGAGATGCTGAACTTGCCCAGACGGGCACAGCATGATTCTGTCCATCAACGTCTGATGTGTTTTTTGCCTGTCTGAAATCTCCCGGAGGAAGCTTTTAATTGTGGCTCTGTTTCAATGATGCGAATAAACAGGCTAGAACGCATCCTGAAACTGACCTTCCCTCTCCTCATTGGAGGCTGGACATGATTGAAGGTTGAGATTTTCTCATTAAATCCCGATGCAGAAGGTCTTCACCATCCCACCAGGGTGACAAAAAACTGTCAGAAATATCAAATCTCCATTAAATCGCACAAATAAAAGTTCTGTTTTCTCAATTTTACCTCAGGGTAAATTAAAGTTGTTGGATGTGGATGTGGATTGCTGTAGTTTAAAGCAAAAAACAAAAGTGAATATAAGCTATTAAACGACAGCTATAACAAGATGCTTCCACAGCAAGTCACATTTACACTTTCAAAAATAGTCAGCATACAACACTTGGATGTAGGGATATGATTGTGCAGCACTTTATCTGTACCTGCTGCAATGACAATTGGATAATTGGAAATGTGGAGTTAAAACTAAAGCTTTTAGATGAAACTATTTCATTTATAGTTTAACAAATAAGCCTAAAATCATAGTGTATCAGCAGCAATCTATTTCCCCAAGTTCTGTTGTCTTCTTGTGTTATTTTTTTTTCTTCTTTTTTTGCAAGGATAGCCAATAACCCCCTCTTCTCCTGTTTGTTTTGTTCTCTAAATGCCTCTGAGACTCTCAAATGCCCATCAGAAAGACCAGATAGATCTGAACATAGCCTGATTGCTGAATCGAAATTTGAACATGGATCAAGATGCCCACGCTGCGCTGCGGGGGGGACAGGAGGATCCCAGTGTGGGCGTTAAGCCTCGGCCCCCAGTCAGAGTCAGACAGGCCCCTCAGCACACAGGAACCAGACTGGTGCTCTAACCACAAAGCTTTAATTGCAGGATCAGCTGGTCTCAACATTAGATCACCTGCGTTCTCAATAGGGTTAATTTGAATCGATTCACTGGAACATTAGTTCACATTTTGAAGTAATACCACTAAGCTATTACTAAAAGTGTGTTCCGTCATTAAAAGATAACATTGCTGTGCATTTAGATTAAGATTTCTTTGTATTTATTCAAATAATTCAATACTTTTTCATGCAATTTTTTAAAAACAAACTAGAGTAAAAAAAAAAAAAAAGAAGAAGAGAGAAAGATTTGCTTTGTGTGCAGGTCTGGCCGTCTGTGAGTGAGCTCTCGCTCAGTAAACATGGCCATACCTCAGCTGAAGACTGAGTCAACAGCAGAACAGATGGTGAGATCCTGCAGGAGCTGTTGGGTGTACACAGAGCCGAGACTTCACCTCCTGAATGAATGAGGAGACAAAGACCGATGAGAGGGTTATAGAAAGAGCTCTTCAGTGTAAAAAGTGAAATGTTTGTTGATACTTTGGTTGAAGAAGTTATGGTTTTTGTTTTTTAACTTGTATTGGAAGAAAAAAAAAAAAACAAGATACAAAGCTTTCACTGGGGCAGTACCCTAAGGTGCAAAAGCTAAAACATACATCTATGAGTTCCTTAATTATCCCTGAATGGTACATACTAGTTCCAACATTCCAAAATATTTACTTTTTCTTAGATGGTTGAAAAGTTAGGATGTTAGGAAGATGGAATAATGATTCAGACACTATATTAAGCCAAATTTAAATTTCCATCACCCACATTTGTATGCACTATTGAAGCCTTCAGTAGCAATTAATTGTCTTTTGTTATCTCTGTCTGCACCTGCTGTGTGTGTGGGTCACTTCCACTTATTTTGGGGAGCAGCCAACTATGGGGGAAATTGATTAAAGAAGTTATTCCAAAAATGAAAATTTCAAATATCGGTCCTAAATGTTTACTCACCTTCAGGCTATCCCAGATGTCAGAATGAGAGTCCAAACAGCTGATAAAACATGATAATAATCCATAAGTAACTTACCTGACTTCATTAGTTAATATCTTGTAAGTGAAAAATCTGTTTGTAATAATGAAGTACAGAAGATTTAACTTTAAACCATTGCTTCTGCTTAAAATATGAGTCCTCAAAAATATTGCATTCTTCAGTGAGAAAGCAGCTATGAATCATGAAAAACATATGCACAGATCAAAGCACTGTTTACAAGCAAATATAGTCCAAAATGGTTAGAAACAAAGTTTTTGGTGGATTTTGTTGTGAGAGAACATCAGGGAATGGAAAAGCATTATTAGTGGACAGCTTAAAGTTAAAATGTTTTGATGATTACAAACATGCAGCTTTTTTCTGCACAAGACATCAATTGATGGAGCAGAAACTGTTTTTATGAGGATTCTAACGGCATCTATTCACTGCAGAGAATTCATTGGTGAGCAAGTTATGTAATACTAAATTTCTCCTAATCTGTTCCAATTAAGAAACAAACTCATATAAACCCTGGGTGGCCTTAGGGTGAGAAAATATTCATCAAATTTTCATTTTTGAGTGAACTATTTATTTTTTTTTAATATATCCTACTAAAATTATCTTGCAAAAATGATAATTTTTATGTGGGGAAAATAGCATTAACTCAGCATTAAATCAATGGAAGTAAATAGAAAGTTACAGAAAACCAGAACCAGTGTTGTCTATGGATGCGTGACACAGGTTTGATGACATTTTAAAATATTCATGTGAATTAACAAACAGAGAAATCGAGGCCAGCGAGGATGGGGGCAGGTTTGTTTTTGCAGGAGCAGGCCTTTGTAATTGCTTTGTTTATTGCCTCTTGGCTGCGTGCGATGGCACATATGAAATATTACCAGGATGATGATACGTCTCAGCCTAATTCAAAATTATGACAGCTTAAAGTGTGGCAGAAAACAGGAAGGGGGGAATTGGCTGGCTCCGCTGTCATACATAACACAACTTTGAGTAGATCCTGACCTTCAGGCCCTCAGGTAGAGCTAACGAGATTTTAAAATGATGACCTTCCATAATAAATGATTCGCCTGAACCTCAGCCATGCGCGGTGGTGACACTATTAGTGTTTAAAATGATGGCAACTTGAGTTGTGCTGTGAAAACTAATTACAGATGGGTAATTGTTTTATTTGTCTTGATGTTAGCGTGTGAGTAATGGCCGTGGCAAATGCATATTGGAAAATATGCCACATGCGAAGTCTAATTTTTTCTCATTACGGGATAAAAGCTCTTTGCGTTGGGATTCTGAGAAGTACATGTGCTGTAATTTTCTGCCATTTTTCAAACAACAAACAGTAAACAGGTCAATTTAACCATTACTATGTATTGTTGAGCTCTTCTGTCTTGTTTTAGGGATTTGTGACATTTTATATGATGTTTATTTATTTGTTTATTTTTAAATCCAGACTCTTCTAGAGTCTGTTTCTTCATTTCTTGACAGATTTCAAACTGTGCGTTCTACATCTGTTTTTACCACTAACCTATGGTGAAGTCAGAAACATCTCTTTAAATGTCGTTGTCCATTATATTGATTGTCAGCCTTCGAGACAGAGAAAGGATCCAGGAGACATGGAGACCTCAAAGTGTCCAGTCAGCAGCGAGCGTTCATTGGATATGGGTAGAATATCACTTTTCCATTGGCAGTCACAGCACTAGTGTGGCCAGTTTGGGTGGTCTGGGTGGTCATTGGAGCCCACTTTCCCTGTTAAAGCCATCTGATCGGCGTCTGAGTACCTCTTTGTGAGCTGTCTAGGTGTCTTTTAGTGATGGCTATCTTTGCTTTGCAATCAAGTATGTGCAATATGACCTTTAGAAACATGTCTCCTTTCGAAGATGAGGCTGAAACAGATGCTTTCGTGGCTGCAGCAATGACCAGAAGCACTCTTTACTACAGTGCAGCATCTTTGTTAGGGTTTCTGGAGACTGAGTTAAAGAAAGATGGAATTAACAAATGGAAATGTTTTTCGAATTGCTTCTTCCTTCTTTTTGTGCACTCAGTATATTACAAAATTTTAAATAAAATGTATATTTAATATAAATTATGCACCTCCTTGGGTCAGTTCATCATACATACAATTAAGCAGTGCACCTTTAAATTCCGACGACTGTTTTATGCAAAAGTACATTCCAATTAATTTAGCATTAATCTCTGCAATTTATTCACTGCACTTATCTTTATCCTTGTATATAGCAACATCAATGTGAACCTTGTCCATAAGGGGTTTGTGAGCAATAATATGTGAATATCATATCTATTTAACATAATTAGCCTCAGCATTTCATCCTCATGTAAGGACCCCATGAGAAAATAGCTGACATTTGTGGAAATAAAAGGCCTCATCTGTTGACAAAGCCTCTAATTGACGTTGAAATCCAAACCTCCAGAGCTCACAGTATGGGGTCGGAGTAGCCAAACAACGTTCAATATCCTCTAGCCAATGTTCTTAGCTGAAAAAAAGATTGTAGGTGTCAACAATTATAACCGGAGGAAGATGTAACTTTTATGTTCTATAGATATCCTATTACCAAGATTCAATGCTTCAGGCCTGAGATTTTACCATTTCCTACATTTAAAGTTTCCAGTGACATAAATGATGCGACAATATATATATTTTTTATATATTTTTCTTTCCCAGCTGACCAAAGCCATGTGTTTTCATGGCTATCTCTGAGACCCACAGCCTATGATGAAATATTCAGAAAGGTGTTATGTTTTGGGAGTAGGAGGATATGTTTGTGAATTTTTCTTTCTGAATAATGGAAGAGAAGAAGCGACCCTAGGGTATATTCATCTTACGCACATAAAAATGGTCCCCTCCGATCTATTGTGTCTTTGTTTCGCAGATCTGTGAAATGAGCCTAAATGCATGTGTATGTCTCGTTTGTTCAAGGAAATGATTCTAATTATCTGCCCTTTAAACAGTTTCAATACATCCACCTTTCAAGTGTGTGCGTCAGAGATGTAATGGGTACTTTCTACCAGGTAATGATGATCAGAGTTAAAATCAGAGATAATGACATTGGCGGTTATTGTTGACACAAAACATGTTGCTGTTACTGTAGCAACGTGAGCAGCTCTAGCATATATTGGATGAATTAATTACAGACCACTGTATATTGAGACTTTACATTGAGTAGCTCAGTTATTTTTTCAGTAATGCATTGAATTTATAGATGCCGTGAAGAGAAGATCAAATGACCAGTAGAAGGTTGAAAAAGTGCAGAAATGAGATACACTGAAGTAAATATGTGAGTGATTTTATAGAGAGGCATCTGTTGAGCTTCATGCTGTTTTTGCCACATGTGAATGATGCTGTTCCGACGGACAGGCCCAATGAATTCAAATCGGTTTGAAACTGATTTTGCACGGTGCTGATCTACGTCACACTTTGTTTGCCTTCCTGTCAGTCATCCTGTGCGGAACATTCTGGGTCTGATTTGAATCTGTGGCATGGGATATTTGCCTAGAGATGGGGATTTTGTTTAGACCACCCAAATATAAGTCAGACAACAGCATTGTTCATAAAAGTAATTCATTTTGGTATGTGGTATTTGGTAAACAGTACTTATTCATTTGTTGCACAGATGTGTGAATTATGTTGTATCTCAGAGCATATGACTTTTAGAGTTTAGTACATAACAAAATATGCTATTTAGTAGTTTTGTTTAACACATTTTAATTGAATTATATAAGCATTCATACAAGCATAATACAATGTATCTGCCAAAATATGTAACTTTTTAATGCTTTTTTGGGTTTATTATATAATTTCTAGAATACTCATAGAATATAATTAATAATGGAATATTGATATTTTATAATAATTTCTAAAATATTATTCTAAAAATATAACGATAGTTTTTTATAAAATATAATAATAATCATTATATATATATATATATATATATATATATATAATGTATTTGTGTGTGTGTGTCATTTTTTTTTTTTAATTTGTAGAATTGTTTTATATGATTTAATTATATTATAATTAATTAATTTAATTATTTGTTTATAAGCTCTATATAACAATTCTAAAGCACTTAAAACAGGAAATGGACTTTAACTTTATTTCAAAAAATCAAATGTGAAAAAAGTTTGAAACTTGCCGTTCAAACCACACACATCCTAAAGTTTAAATGGGTTCAAATTGCTTAAAGCATTCTCTGATTCTTCCACTTCATCTATTCTCAATGGGTGGATTTATTCTTTAGAGTGTATTCCAAAAAAATAAATTGATTCCAGAAACTCTGGCTTAGTGTGTAAGTGTAGCGTTGACGAATGAAGGGGAACTGAACAAACTCTTTTGTGCCATGTCCCTGTTTCATATTGACTTTATCCATCCATCAGGATTTATGAACTTCTGATGACAAGCAATAATATGAACCATAGTTTTTTTATTAATTAGGTGCCAGTAAATGTCCACATTTTTGCTGTAATCATAGTGCACAATGCTATACGTTTGTCTATGCATGTGTGAGAGAAAAAGATGATGCTTGGCAAAAATTCTATAATCGAATAGTGAAAGTCTGCGGTGCAACTACAGGCAGCTGAGCCACTTAGCTTATTGCTTTCACATCCAAGATGTATAAAAGAAGAAGAGAAAAGGGAGCATGCTAACAAGATGCTTAAAATAAATGCTGTTGAGATATCAAATAAATCTCTGCATGCTCATTTTCTAAAAGCATCATCTTAAAACCAATTACTGTTGAATGCTTCTCACTTATGAAACCTTGTCATTGCTGTTCACAAGGTTGAGCTCACTTTCCAATCCAGTGAATCTCTTTAGATTGGAGTTTTGAAAAGTTTTCAGAGACAGTCTGCACACTTTTGAAGGTTATGGAGGGTGAGATATTTGTCACACTGTTTATTTCACATATTAGATCATGCTGTTGTTTTTGCACTTACAAATTCCACATATTGCTGCGCCTAGGTAGTTATTTTTAATATAAAAGGGATATTTACTCTTTACAAACATTTACTTAACATCATGTCATTTCTTAAGCTAAACACAAAAGAAGATACTTTGAAGAATGTTGACCTCCAAGCATGTGGTTTCCATTGAATTCATGTTGTATTTTCTTTAACCATACAATAGAAGTCAAAGGGGAACTGAAACTGTTTGGTTACCAGCATAAATGAGCAAAAGAGCAAAGAAAGACATATAGGTTTGGAATAACTTTAGGTTGAGTAAATGATAACATAATTTTCATTTTGGGGTAGATTATCCGTTTAATGCGTTTCACTCCCAGATCTTAAGCCCATTTTTGTTACCTTGCAAACTTCTCATATGGATTTTAGAAAATGACATTTCATGGGGTGTGTAACATAGCTTGTGAATGAAAACATCCTGCTAAATCTGAAAGTGCACTGTGTATAAAGTTATTGTCTCTCAAAAGAATCGACTGTGAATCATTTCGACGAGTCATTTTTAAAACAAATCCCAATCCATTTCATGTTGACATCAACATGAAACATGGGCATATTGCCCGGTGACTTGGGAAAACCAACATAGTCTTACGACCAATTTGTACGAGGTGGAAAATTTGTACGACCTCACTCATACGATTTTGTACGCTTTGTCTAAACCCCAGTGGCGGGTAGGTTTAGGGGCGGGGTTAGGTGTAAGTCATTCGTACAAATACATACGAATTGGCTCTCAAAAATCGTATGAATTCGTGCGAGTGAGGTATTTGTACTAATTAGCCACCTCGTAAAATATGTATGAATTGTCGTGAGACTGGGCTGGGGAAAACTTTATTTTCTCATTGGTCTGAAAGAAAATGCTTCATTCTTTGCCACTAGGTGCCACTTTTGGAGCGATAAAAATAATGGTTTCCCCAAAAACGGCTGCACACAAAGCAGCACTGCTCACAAAACACTGATTTATCAGGCATTCCAGGCATGATGAAATGAAAATGAAATTAACCAATTGGACCAATCACAGCCGACTGGTGTCACACAAAGGAGGGGTTTGGAAAAATTAATCACTGAGCTGATCGTTTGGGAGTAATTGAGCAAATAAGGTGCTAATAAAATGCTAATATTATAAGAAACTTAAAGTGCTTTTGACCTTGCATGCATGTCAACCTATTGTTGGGGACTAAAAACCAAAATATTAACATTTAACTACCCATGATAAGGACACTTTAACAATGTCAGCTCCAGGTATAATCTGGCTCATCCAGTGAAACAATTTAAGCAGCACTGTTCTTACAAGCTGTAGAATTAAAATGTGTGACTTGAAAAGTTGGAATCAGGCTGTTTCCAATTGGAAATGTTATTTTTATGTGTTCATTCTTCAAATGCAGTAAAAGTGCAGAATGTCTTAAAGGAAGCTTTTTTGGCATGTTTCAAAACTCACCCTATAAAATCCAGTATGCCCAAATTTTACAAACTTGGTGTGTTTGATTATAAAGCTCATTATCAACTAAAAAGTGCTGCCAGCTAATGCAGTCGCCAAACACTTGTCTTTGTCCCTGTCTTTCCGAAATCACATCCAGGACCGTAAGCTGATAGGGGAGAATCAATCGAAATATATCGGACTTTCGAGACGGTTAAAACATTCTTACTCTTGGACACAGATCCTCTTTCATAAAGCAACTTGGCTAGTTGAAATCAATAGCGAAGGCTCCGCTTCTTTCTGTTAATGCCTCCGCTCTACCTCCGTCGGGTGGTGGTTGTCCTGCAGCGCATCCTATAAATATGTTCACTTCGCCTTCCCTCTTTATTTGGCCTAATGAGCAGACAAGCTCAACTTTAACGGCTCAATACTTGATCTTCACCTGACCTCCCTCCAGCCTATTGTGATGCCGTTCCACCAACAAAGAGATGCTAATATGGAGAGCACAGCATCTGTGTAGCGCGCCAGGCACCTGCTTTAGCTAGCACATTGACAGCTTGGCTAGATTTCAATAACGGATCCATACAGCCGTCCTGGCTCACTCCACAGCAGGGCCACATATTGATGCGCTTGTGTTCTCATGCTCAGCACAACAGACTGCTCTTTAGAAGTAATTTCCTGTACCTTTTCCTTAAGTATTTAGATGTGTATCTCTCGCCCGCTACATGCTGGAGATGTGCACTATCGAAGAGTTTAAACAGTCTTTGTCCTCTGTCAGCTGTATAATTGATTGTGGCCTTGTGGGTGAAAGGGCGTAAATGTCCCATGAGTCTCTGCAGTGACAGCAGAGGTGTCTGTACTCTGGTAATGGCAGATTGGAGACAGACGCCAACATTTTAAAGATGCAAGGTCTCTGGTGACCTAATGAGAGGTAGAAAGAGAGAAAGCGTGATAGAGGATGATGGGAGGAAAAGAGGGAAAGAATCCCTTTGGGTGTTCTTATGTTTCACAAATATTGTCACTGTGACCCTCACGGTATTCCTCCAGCCTTGTATTTCAGATCAGCTGGACCAGACAGATGTGACATTTGTGTTGATTAATATTCCCGTCATCCTCTTTTGTCACTGTGATGCAAAGGATGCTCTTTTTTTTTTATTCCTCTTTTTTTTCTTTTCTTTTTTTTCAAATGCTTAAATTGCTTCGTTGTCAGTAAATAGAGGATTAATTTTTTCATATTGCTCTACAGGTGCTTTGAGCTATTTTGCAAATTTTGCTTATGCTTATGCCAGCGAAATAAACAGGGAGAAAGCTAACTGGTCAAATATCTGTTCACAAAACGAGAGAGAGAGAGAGAGAGAGAGAGGAACAACAACAACAAATTGCCCAGTATTTTATAGGAGGTAAATAAACTATAACTAAAATTAGTTGGGCTAGACAACATTACAAAAGACGCCTATTAAACAACAGCTCCAGTGGTGTAAGTGGTAAAGCAGAGACATTTTTACATGATTGACCCTCGTTTTTCTCGCTTTTCCCATCACATATCAGATCAGAAAAGCATTCACTTTTAGTAAAATTAAGGAAATAATCAAAAAGTGGAAAATAAAGCGCCTCACAGGTGTTTATCGGTTAGGGGTAGGTCTAGGGACAGTTTTATTTTCCAAATAAGCTGGCATCCATTTAATAATTTCAATGAAAATGTACACTTTTTAACAAAAATTGTCAATTTAAACTCAATATATCATTATTGCGTGCTGTTTTGTAATTTACTGCATTAATGAGGTAAACATCTGCCAGTTGCACTAAATAACATCTAATCTTACTACGAAGAAAATACTGCTATTATAGTGTAAATAGAGTTTATCACTATTTGCACTTAGTGTAAATAGCTGCTGCCTTAAATATATAAATTATTTTTATTTGAAAATATTTTCTGTGGAATCTCTTATTATTTATTTATTTATTTATTTACTTATTCTTTTCCTTAGCACACACACCTCTAAAATAAAACTATATAGTTTAGTATTGTATACTAAAGTTATTATTGATGCAGAACCAATGACAATATCAACAAAATCTAATCAAACAAACACAAAGTGTCACGCCGTGGGCGTTTTCTGTGTTTGTTTATCTTGTCAAGTCCTGTCCATGTGCTTCTGTCTGTTTGGTTT
>JAUMHE010000043.1:15297036-15357871 GCA_032359235.1 Enteromius mattozi | reverse complement strand
AGCACGCCAAACAAGCTTCGCTTACGTTTATGCCGTCAGAGCTTGAACTCGTGAAACTCTTCTTGTGACAAACTCAGTTGCTGTTGCTCAGTGGGTATAGCATTATACCTATGTCATGGTACTGAAGAAATGTATACCTTATGCACATTGATTGAACAGCATCTGCCAAATGCATAAGTGTAATGGAATGCTAATGCAAACAAATGATAAAACAGTTCTTCATAAATGTGCTGTATACTCATCTAAATAATCTAATTGCACACATATGTTGCTTAGAAACAGCAGCTAAAATAATATATCACTGACAGGTAGATTGTCTTTATAAATGCAGAAACTTGGTTATATTTAGAGAGTTGGGTCGTTCTTTACTTTATGTAATCTCAGTGCACAGGTTTTCCAAGCTGCTTCTCCTGTGCTGGAGTCAATCCCTTGATGGATGGCCAGTCTGTATATAAATTATAGAAAGTATGTGATCAGTATAATTTATATGTGTATAATAGATATTATTGCTTTTATGCAGCAAGGTCACATTCAGTTGATCAAAAGTGACAGTAAAGACATTTATAATGTAATGTAAAGATTTCTGTAATTTCCACAAAAACAAAAACATTCAACATTGATAATAATGAGAAATATTTTTGAGCACCAAATCAGCGTATTAGAAAGATTTTTGAATGATCACTTCTGCAAAGTAATGGCTACTGAAAATTCATTATCATTACATTACATTGCATAATAATAATAATAATAATAATAAATAATAATAAAAAATGTATATATATAAATAAATATATATATAAACAAAAACAGTTGCTTTAAATTGTAATACCGTTTCACAATATTACCATTTTACTGATTTCTGATCAAATAAATGCATTCTCATGTGGAGACTCATTTCAAAAATATATATTTAAAAAAGTATGAGTGAAAAATTTTTACAATGTTACAATGATGGCCTCTTTCTGAGCAGCTCTTAGTCAGAATAAGTTGAAATGAGTATCAGACTGTGAGACTTCTATATAACCGAATCAGAGCTGTGTCTGTGTGTGGCAGTTCATCATGGCCAACAGCCCATCAGCAACTAAATCTAGATGTCCCTGAGCTCACACAATGGCATCATGCACCATAATCTTTTCCTTAATATCTCTTTTCCAGCGCTCAGACGGGGCATTCTGCGATTTAACGTTTGCAAGATGTGGCACAATGTTTCTGGAACTCACCACGAAAAAGACACAACCGACGCTCATTTTTCACCCCACAATCAACTGCAACCGGCAGAGGCCACTCTTCCAGAAACCAGTGCCAGCTGTGCACCAAAAAGCAGCACATCTGCAGAGGGTTAGAGAAAATCCAGACCTCCACTGAGAAATATCCTGTACGATTCACCAACTCCCCGCAAAAACCCAAAATAATGCTCTTTTTGAAAGAGGAAAGTCAACCAAATGTTATTTGAGCGGTTCACTGTAACTCTCACAATAGGAATACTGGCGACCTGCCCGGTGCTGGTGGAAAGTAAGGGCAGCAGTCAAAACATGTAGTGGAGATGGTGACAGCTCTCCCCTTTCTTCTCGTTTTCTGTCTCTGGCTCGGCAGAATGCAACGGGCGCATTCTTTCCTGCATGGGTCAACAGTATTGAACGTCTCGCTGTAGCACGCTGATCAAAGCAGGCGTGATACGGCCCATGCATGTAATACAATTTAAAGCGCCATACTCACTTTTTAAATTGAATTAGGAACTTTGATAGCTAATGAAAATTTGAGGCAGGAAGTGCTTTGATAGACAAATTAAATTTCCATGAAACTCCACCAAATAACTTGTATGAAAATGGCACAGCAACAGCGTCAACTATGGTATCTCAAAAAACGCTTCTAGTGTACGAGCCAAGGTCAAATGCTTTAAAGACTTCCTGAGTAAAATAAGCAAGTGTGCTTTCAGATTGAGAGGTGCTGACTCATCAATGCATTAGTCAGAGGAGCAGTAAGACTTTTTTGTGAGTGATGCTGGTACGATGGTTTTCTAGCAGGCTGATAGACGGGCATCTGTTCCAACAGGCTCTAATTAACATCCGCCGTCTGTGAAGTAACATCTCTACTGTCAAACGCTACAGCTGATCGTGCATGGAAACATCTGATGGATGTGTGGAGTCCTGATATTAGTATTCCATAAAATCTGCTTCTGTTTCTCTTTTGTAAATGTCGCTTTGGATAAAAGCAGAGACTAAATGCATAAATATACATGTAATGATAGCAGTATTAGATGTTATGAAATGTATTGTTCCAAGTTCTGGATGTGGACTGATCAAATATTGGCCTTGTTATATTCCTACTGTATTGTTCACTATATCACTTGAACAGCTTATTTAGTAAACTTTAGTAAAAAAAAAAAAAAAAATTGTAAATTTTTGTTACATAACATTCTGATATGTGAGGGACTGGGAAAGGATGATGACACCTGATTACTAAAACACATTTTTAATGAAAAGTTGGACATATTGTTGGACATATCTCCCAAAGAGTAACTATGTGTCTTACCCAAAGATCTATAACTACAAAACACCACCACGCAACAACTAAGATGTTACTTTGGGGGCGTAATATGAAAAATGATTTGATTGTTACAGTTCAGGAGCCACTGGAAAGCCCCTATCAAAAATGCTAATTGTTCATTGTGTCCTAGCGTGGCTGCTTGTCAATTTTAATAAAGCCGCTTACAATGTTCCAACTGTACAATCTTCAAAAAACACCATTCACAGGGCCCTCGCTGAACACATCTACAACAGCCATGACAGTGCTGTTTGTAAGTAAGCCGTCCCTATAGATGTGTTTTGCTGAAGTGGATTAGGATGACGGCCGGACTAATCTAGTTAAACGTGAAGATCCCCTTTGTGAGCTGAAATTCTCCCACACTTCCTGTGGCTCATCCTCTACCACAGTCAGACAATAGCTCAGTGAGGAGCCGGATCATATTAAACACAGAGGACTGTGCCGCAATCACATGTTTCCCTGGGTATCTCAATAACTGAGTAAAACCAGCCAGGCTTTTTTTTCCTCACCGAGCAGCAAATGCGATTTGGTTTACAAAGGGAGTGACAGAGAAAATCAACTGACATACATTTTGTATTTTTATGAAAAACAACATCTGTTCAAACAGCGTTAGCAGTCTAGGTTCAGCAGTCGCAGACTGACATGTAAAGAGCTGTCAGTTTGGGCTAAGACACCGTTAGTTAGCATGACGAGGGAAGTAGCATACTAGATTTCCTTCAGGACTTTAGTACTGATCAAAGTGCTACGGTGTGTGACCTTTTTGCTATTCATTGTCATGTGAGGATGGCACTTGTTGTGCTCCGAACGTTTTGTTTTCGCCTTAATGAAAGTAAAGGCCGGACGCGCTGGGAGCTAACACTAAATGTCACCGCTAATCAACCAGGATTACATGATAAATTAAAAAAACAGCCACTGGGCCACAACTAAAAGAAATAAGAAAACAATCCAGAGTAATTCAAATTTATTTGCACATTTATCTAACTATATTTCATTTTCAGATTGAATTAGCATTCAAGAAATACGCATCCGAGCTTAATGTATTAAGTGCTTTTCAGTTCCCAACACATCCAAGAGAGTGTGCAGTGGGAACGAATCGGTTCCCGGACGGTCACGTGACCCAAATTGAATCCTCTTCAATCTCCCTTTGTCATGTTCACCATATTAAACAATCACATGACACCAGTAAGCAGGGCAGAAAGGATGACCGGTTGTCATTTAGGATGGCGTGATGGATCACCCCGTGATAATGTGTCATTTTACCAAACCAAAAATTAGGCCCAACTCCATATATTAGCAGATGCGAACAATCGGCCACAGTAGGACATATTGATTAATTTTGAAATACACATTGACATAATTTGAAAAGGTTATATGGTGAGGCGAAGAAGGCTCGAAAGGCCAAAACATGACGGATGGGGTTGTCGGGTGTGTGCACAAACTCGTACGGCGCACCGATTCACTCCCAACAAATGTAGAAACACACTAAGCGAACAAATTCACTTTTACTCACTCTCTCTGTAACACACACGCGCACGGTAGCGAGTCCCGAGGGTGTTTAGTCTAATTACCCCTCTCAGTCATGCTGTCAGACAGGGGCTTAGGTGTCTCTTAATGTGAGTGCAGAAGGCATTAAAAGAACACAGGAGCCCGGGGCTGGATGGTGCGATATAGATCCACTCAGACCTCCGGAGGCTTCGGACAGCAGCGCTGGAAAACTGACCCCTGCCCCTTGTAAAAATGGCCCTGAGTATCGCCCCACACACACTTCACACGCTACCAGTGACACGCAAAATAAACATAGATAATACCTTTTTTTACTTCTTTGCTTAACGAGAAAACTTCCCACCTTTGTGATTTGTCTACTCTATAAACACTCCACGTTTTATCATTGTGTAATGGGAACACAAAAGCCCATGTAATACTCATTAAATGGAGAAACTACTTTCATTTTTTTCAGTTCTCAGCACTGCGGCACAGAGGCCCGTGACATGAAACGAATCCGCTACGGCAAAAGCGAACCGTTAGAGATGATTTGTGTACTGTTTGAACTTCTGTAGCGCAATATGATTTGTTTGAAAAACCGTCCGTAATGTTCATCTGTACTGTCTTGCCTGCTGATTGTATTATTGTGGCCCTACAGGCTGCCCATAAATCTGTCCGACTGCCATACTAATGATGGCTGAAAAATGACTATATGTTCCATATGATGTGTGTGTGTGTGTGTGTTTGCTGTATAATGCACAGCAAGACAAAGGAGAGAAAGAGAGAGTGGGGATTGGTTGTAATGGCCATAACATAGAGTGAGAAGAGAGGCAGGAGTGCTTTTAAAAGCTGACCTTCTCTGACCCGTTCTCTCTCTCTGGAGAATATGACATCCGTCTCCGGCACAGCGCTCAGGTCAAAAAGGCCCTGTTTTGCTTAACGTAAATGCAGTCTGAAAAAAAAAAAAGAAAGACTCTTTTTGTAGTTATAGCCTCATTAGGAGGCTGAATTTTATAAGGTGGACTCAATAATTCTTCTAAATAAAATTAATGTAATATATTAATATAATAATAATATATATTAATATATATAATATCTGAATAGGGGTGTAAATATTTTTTCCAATAGCTTTGATGTTCGATATGATTAATAAATGATGTTATTATTTTCTAAATATTTCAGTGCATCAGGAAATCTGATATTTGGTCACAATTTGGTTCTAATATTTTGGTGCAATTCATAAAGTATAGAGGGTCAATTTACAGATGTATATTATGGATTTGTTAACAAATTAACAGGGTACACATTTGACACATTTTTAAATCCCTGTTTTTTTCCCCAATGGCATCTATGCACAACAAAACAATCTGGTTATTTACTAAATCCTGTGCATCGTAAAATCTGAAATTTGCTCATAATTTGATGCTTATATTTTGCTGTGCAAGATGTTCTAAAATCGTTTTTATACTTTTTTTAGGCTTTATGTTTATGTGTGCGTGTATGAGTGTGTGTGTGTGTGTTTAGAGAATAAGGAAAAGAGATGCCAAAGCTTCAGGTGAGAAATTAAAAATATTAGCATTTATTACAGCGACATGAAGACTCTCAATGCGTACACACCCTTTTTTGCGAGCTCATAGAGACCTGCAGTGAGTGGAGAGATGGGCACATAGCTTACAAAAGAACATAGTTCATTCACAAAGGATCAGCCCAAACACATGTACAGAGTCAGGGCAGAACAAAAAACAACAACTCGATAGACAATTTATAAGCAAGATTCATCTATCATCTTCTATCATATTAACAACATTCCACATCCTGCCACTAACACTGTTTACTCACACAACCACCTGCTTTGATTCATTTGGTGAGCAGATATATAGACAGAATTCTTTACTTGGCTGTAAACTGGAAGTTTTATGTTGCAGTAGTAAAAACTGGAGCTTATGTTTTATTAATGGTCATTAATATTGCCATCACTATCATCATCATCATGTTTTTTTATTATTTCAATGCAATTTTCTGCAGCCAATTTTGCCACATCAGTATATTGCCTCCCTAGAGTTGAATGAATTTAATTTTGCATTGGAAAATGAGCATAAAAATGGATGAGTTTCTGGCCTTCTGCAATTACTTTACATATTGAGATCTGAGATTTAGTGTATAAGGTTCATTAAGAATCGCAGGATGAACAAATGAATTCATCTAAATGCATAATCACTTCAGAAAGTATTTTTCCTCTCTCTCTGTAAAATATGCATGGGAAAAATTAAAAAAAGTGCAATAGTTAGTAGTGTTCCTTGCATTTATCAGTATGATTTATGTATATATTTTATGTACTGTTGTTTATGCCATTTTAATTAGGGGAACTAAATATGTGACTATTTTAAACATGGTTCGAGATGTCATTTTCAGGACTTTCACCTTTTATGAAAAGTATCCAGTTATAGTATAATAACAGATGATGATGGATTTCCCTTAAAAATTGACAAAAGCATGTGTGGTTATGTGTGCTTAGTTAAACCCACACAGAATCTGCGGCTACAGAATTGTATTTTTACTCATTCCATTTTAAATGAGTTTTTGAATAAAGATATTTTAGCATATTTAAATCCTTCCATTAAAATTCTGTAGAACGTGGAAGAAAACCCCCTGCAGAAGCATCGAAACAAAATGTGAAATGATGTCAGGGAATCATAATTTGAAGTATGATTATTTCTCATTTCCATCAGTTCCTGTATTTAGGTCTCATATATATTTAAATAAAACAGGTAGACTTCTACTTTACAGAACAACCTCACTAGTACAAAAATATACAGTGCAGCAAATCAGTCTCGGTAAAGTTAGCACGAGGAATTTAGTTCGGCCCAATAGTCTCCGTCCCTGTTCCGCACGGATCAAACGCGTTTCCACAAACAGCAGACTAAAAACAAAACGTCGAGCCTGGCTTTAACATTGAGCTCCAGCTTCTCAGTGATGCAATGATAAATACTATATACATTAAACTTCATGATATCATTTCTAAGGGGAGGACGAGAAAAAGAGAGAGAACTGCACAGTTAATAAGGCATCTAAAGTCAAGCAGCTAAGGGCACCACTTGAGTGAAAAAACTGCAGTCACTGTCACCTGTCAATCAAAGATGAAGCTTAGGATCCATGCTACATTCCAGAGATGAGTTATTATCGCACATCGGCAAACGACGGTGATAACGGCTGCTTCCTCCTCTTCATACTAAATAAAAGTACATCATTACAAACATTCTAGTTTTTCGTGTTTTTCGTTTTTGTCTTCTTTTTTTTAAATCAACACTGTACATTTTATACACTATAGTACAATAGTCGTCACGCACTACGAGTGTAAACGTAAAGACAATGCGAACTTCATAATGGCGAAAGTGATCTTTCAAAGTTGTCTTTGCTTGATCTGACGTGCACAAACTTTGCAGTGGTACAACACGTTGGCATATCTGTGCAGCGAATGAACAGAAATAACATTTCTATTTTCTGGAAGTGTGTTTGCGAAGTCTTATTCAAATGCTTGCAACACGGCGATGAGTGAAGAGCAATTAGTTCTCAGCTTATCTTCGTCTTCGTCGTCGCAGATGTTTCCGGCCATCTTTTGCTGGAGGTACGCAAACCTCTGATGCCTTTCATCTCAATTCCCGACTTGTATCCATCTGTGCTCAAACGCTCGATTTTGACAAAATAAATATACTATAAACATCTTCTGATATTTTACTGAGTGATGTAGGAGGACATACTGATATCCCGAACGCAGATGTGAGAAAAAACCAAACGACAACCCTCCTTTTAAAAATAACAGTCCGACCGATATGCAAAACGTCAAAGATGAAATGCAAATGTTGAAACTGTAAAACACAAGCTGTGAATTCTCCCTAATGTGTTTTTGTTCCTTTTTTTGTTTAATAACCATACTTCATATCTGATGTCTCAGTGTGTTCCTCTGCCTGTAGGAAGCTCGAGCGTACATGGACGGAAGCCAGAGTGCTGACAAAAGGGTCATTTGAGGAAACATCCAGGGTGGGAACTGTAGGGTGAAGCTGCTGATAGGGACTGTGGTGGGAGCAGTCGGTAACTCTCTCAGTCTGTAGGCTCTTGAAGGCTTGTTATACTTGCACGTGTGTCCCCTGTGCGTGCAAACTCTGGACGGTCGAGAGAATCTTCTTTTGGTGCCCGACCAGAGTCACGCCCATCTTGCTTAACTCACTAAGGAAGAAGGGATAGAAGAAATAAAAAAAGGTTCAGGAAATTATTCATTTTTTTGGATTCGGTTTATTAGTTGTTTGGTTATTAGAAGCAATGATTAAACAACAATATATTGTCGCAATAGCCTTTTTTTATTTTTTATCCAGTGTCAGAAATGGGCTTCTGTAAGTAGTAGTATAATGTCTTTGAAATTTCATGTTTCTAAGTAATTGTTTTAATGTTTGAATATACTGCAATGTGGAGCATGATTTTTGAATCAAAGAGATTTCTTTGTGGGTGGAGCTACCCAGCAGTACATTTTAAAAATACAAACCAAGCAACAGTAACCCACTAACAGCTGCTGGTTGGGATAAAATATTAATTCTAAATAACAGAATAACAGATAAATGCTCATGTCTATACTGTGTTATTTTATTATTTTTTATTTATTTATTTATTTTTTAATTAGTTTTTATTGTTTTTAAATGTCTATATAATTTAAATTTTTATCCTTTTAGTTTAGAATATCAAAAAAAAAAGATAAAGAAAATACAGTAAAACAATTTAAAATAACTGTTTTATATTTGAACAAATTCAGTTTATTCCTGAGATGGCAAAGCCCCAGTCTTTAAAAATAAAAGTATTTACTTATTTGTAAAATAAAATAAAATACTGTCTTGTGTTCACATATGTAAATTAGTATACAAACGTACCACAAGCTGATGTACAGTATGGAATCTAGAGAAACGTAGCCTGCGCTGGCAAAGTTGTCTTTGTACTGGCCCATATTGATAGCGTCCAGCCATTCATCCACCGTACTCACACTGAACTCTGGGGTGGTGGGGTCTTCCCTGAAAAGAAAATTGAATTTGTATCAATTGCGGTTGGGTTCATTGCTAAAGCATTGAGAAATGAGCTGAAAAACTGGTCTTGCATTATAAATCATCTTTGGAGATGCAGGATATAGTGTTAAGGCTTCAGCTTCAGGCCTACAGATAAGAATATCTAATCAAACTGTCACTTGTTTCTCATATCATGATAGTTTAATGACAGCCTTTTTCCGAACCAACAAAGCAAGCTGATCCAAGAACGTTCTACTAAGGTATTCAGCAGTTTCATCCAAGAGCCGATATCTTAAGCAGTTTCATGAGGAGAGGATAAAAGTTCAGGAGTTTCAGTTGAGGTTAAAACCTATTGTGTTGCCTTTCCGTTCTTCGTGACAGATTGGTAAGGTTCACACTATGCTGAGTGACAGCAGCGTTTGAGTGAAAACCGGGGGTCAATTCAATCTCAGACCTGGGATGTATTTAACGCCCTCGTTCTTCTTTGTCCTCTTTGGACACAGAGGGATAAAATGACTGGCAGGTTGGGCTGTAATCAGAGAGATTGTGATGGGCTTGAGGAAGAGTATATCTCACGAAGGGCTCTGAGTCACTGGCTTTACGGCTGGAATGTGAACTCTGCCTCTCCGTCTCCAGCGCTCCTGATAAACCGCAGGTGGAGGGAGAGAGTCTGCGCTCTGTCTCATGTCAGGTTTTACAATGGGGGTTCAGGCTATCTATACGACTATGTCTTTTTACAAAGCTGTGAGATGGATGTCTGCTGGAAAAGGATCAGTGACACTAGGTTTGGTTATATTAGACAATATGGAGTTTATCTGCTGCTTGTTTCACATAAAACGAAAGATTTGAGAGTTCACAGAATAGCTGGATTGGATTTTCTCTGGATTTATTTGAGCTGTTAGGGATTTGTTTTTGTGGCTTTTTAAATGTTTTATCTGTACATCACTTTAAAAGAGACAATCCTTTGGTTTAAACTGGTGTTGTTCTTCGTGTTTTGTGTTATTATCAGGCTTTTCACAACTGAAATGGTTAACCCTGAGTTAACATATTCTTGGGTTATCGTGATCCATGCTTACACTGAACATACTGTTGTACACACTGTGCATGAGGAAAACCTTGGGGTACTTTTGTTGCAAGCCTAGCAAAGAGCATGTGACACGTTTGCCATCTTAACCTTCCTCAGACACGTATTTAATTGATTGAAATAATAATGTGTTTTTATCCCATTGGTACTTTTCAGAATATATCCAACAACATATAGTGAACTTTATGTTGAAAACAATAATTAATTTCCAATGGGGTATGAAAAAAAAGTATAATATGAAACATTCCTTGAAAATGAGCCTTGCCTAATAAATGTGTATTAACTTTATTTATTTTTTTTATTAACTGTATTAATTTAATTTGTTTGAAGGGAGTTAATACAGCATACACTACCTTTCAAAAGTTTGGGGTCTGTTATTTATTTATTTTTTTTGCTCACCTATATTTATTTGATCAAAAATGCAGTAAAAATAGTAATATTGTAAAACATTATTACAATTTAACTTTTTTTATTTTAACATATTTTAAAATGTTATTCATTCCTTTGATGGCAAAGCTGAATTTTCAGCATTACTCCAGTCACACGATCTTTCAGAAATCATTCTAAAATGCAAATGTCCTGCTCTAGAAACATATTAATGTTGAAAACAGTACTGCTTTTAAATAAATAAATAGATGCATAAATAAAAATCGTACTGACCACAAATGTTTGAATGGTATATCAACATATTTTTAATTTATCTTGTTTCAAGGATGTTCAGATATTTTTACAGGAAAACAGGATTTAACCTGATTTATTGCAGCATGAACATCACCTATTCCAGGGTCAAAAAGTGGTCTTAATGCAGGGTTAAAAACAGAGTGAAAATCATGTGTATCCACAAACAGCAGCTGAATTTTAATGAAGTGAGGGTTCATTTATGTTTCTCACCAGACTGAGCTGTTGGCGAGCTCTTTCAGGCTGTTGGGGTTGCGGATCAGTTTGTCAAGAGTGTTGACGATCTGCCCGAATTTGGGCCGTTCACTTCTGGTCTTCTCCCAGCAGTCCAACATCAGCTGGTGGAGGACAACAGGACAGTCCATTGGAGCGGGCAGCCTGTAACCCTCATCTATAGCTTTAATCACCTGAAACACACACACATGCAGTAAAATATTGTACAATACAATGTGCATGTGCAAAGGACATCAAATACATAAAACTATTGTTACCATGGTATATTCTTTTACATTTCCATAACAAACAAGACTATAACTCAACTCTATGTTAACTCTATCTTTAAAGATCTTCTATATGACTATAATTCATTGCTATGGCTCCTGTTCTCTGCCACTTCCTGTTCTTAAATCAAAGAAACTATTCCTTTTAGACAGGAAACATTCTAACATTCATTTCTTTGTTTCAAAATGAGCACTGAAGATCTAAATCATTATCTGCGGTGCCCTGAAGGTCTTGAAGATTTCTTTGACATTTCCTCTGATGGTAATAAAGGGAGAAGTCAGAAAGAGTTAGCATAATACAGCAGTGAGGGATGAAGTGTGTTTAACTGGCTTGTATTAAAGACAGGAGCAGCTGGACAGTTCTCATTTACGAGGCTCCTAAAAACCATTGTCATTCGAGCGGTTGCTATACAGACATCACTGCAGGAAGATGTTATTCTCTGAACGTTTGCAAGGACACACTGCTCGGAGCTTCTGCCCCCCCGAGAGGCTTCAGTGGAAATGATATTAGCGGAGATATTAGATATTAGTGGAGCAGATTTCAATTTAAACAATACACACGAGAACACGTGTGTTTCCAGTTTCTCAAGGACACTTACGTCTTGATTAGACATCTCCCAATAAGGCCGCTCTCCATATGAGATCACCTCCCACATGACGATGCCGTAACTCCAAACATCACTTGCTGAAGTGAATTTCCTGTATGCTATAGCCTCAGGGGCCGTCCATCGAATGGGAATCTTTCCACCCTGAATAAGACAAAGAAAGAAAGAAGTTTTTTTTTTTGTTTTTCCCCACTTCAAGCACTTTGGTGTCCTAGGGACGGATTTTTATTATTATTATTTTATTTTTTTAGCTAACCCATTTTCACCCTTGTCCCAAACCCAGAATTTCAATCTTAAAATATGAAAATCCATCAAAAATACATAAAATAAGAAATACATTTAAATACAAGTTATCAAATACAAGTCATCTAAACAAATAAAATGAAACTGTGTATATATATGTATATATATATAATTTTTTTTTGTAGTCATCCCACATTTTTGTGGCATCATTTCCAGTGATTGAGATGAAATATGAAACACATGGCATAATGAAAACAAAAGAACATTTTGAATTGTGCATCATTTTCATTCAAGCTATAAATTGCAAAATTATGCGGAAAGTGTGAAAATAAACATACATATTATTTAAAAGTTTGGGGTCAGTAAGGACTTTTTTTAAATCAAAATTTACTCCATGTTGGAAACATTTTAATAAACTTATCAACCTCAAATTTTTAAATATGGTTTTGTCTATGGTTTAATTGTCTGTATTTAAGACACACACACACACGAAAAAAAAAAAAAAAATCCATCATTGTCCACCACAAAATGCTATTTCACGAGTTCCCACTTCCTCAATAATAACCAATATTGTGCATGTTTGGCGTACTGTCCGGGGAGCAGGCCGAGAGCCCAGCGGACTCCGAGCCCTAGGGGAAAGACCCCTAGGCGGTGAGAGCTGGGAAGAGCTCGGAGCCCGGCCTGGTCACCGCATGCCCCCCGAGAGGAGAGTGGAATGGCTCTGCTAGGAATGAAAGGTAGGTGTGAAACTGGAAACCCGGTGTCCCCGACTAAGCAAGCTGAAAGCGACAGTGGCAAGGAAAAAAAACTCTGCTAGGGAGAGAAAAAACCTTGGGAGAAACCAGGCTTAGCTGGGACCAGTTCTCCTCTGGCCGGGGCCCGACACCCGGCTCCCACTAGGAGGGGTAAGGGGAGGCGGAGGGATACAAAGAACGAAGATACTGGGACAAGGAAGTTGGCGGTGTATATATATAGGGCTAGATTGGGCTCTGATAGGGTAATTAGGTAATAGGGAGATCGGTGGCAGCTGGTTATAATTCGTATGTGCTCCTCACGAAATTTGTTTACATAAACATCATTAAGCGCCAATCTATATTCTGGTATAATTTCCATTTCCATGTAATTTTCACTGTTGGACATTGTTAATACTGTAGACTAATAACACTAATGGGAGTGTGAAAAGTGTGTTTCAATAGAGAATCTTTTCTTCTAAAAGTTAAAGAAACACCCATAAACAAACAGCAGAATAGAGACAATATTTGTCTTTTCGTATTCCAGCACTCTGGCGTGGTCTGTGTTTTCCTAAATGTCTTTTTAAATAGCTGCAGTGGTTTGTAGCTAATCTCTACAGTCAAAGTCAAACAAAAGACAAACTGGCTGTACTCTGTATAGACATACGTGATGAGAGTGCCAAAGAACGGCAGCGGGGCCCATGGGGTAAAATCATTTAAAGAGAATTTCAAAAAGCGATCTTTACAATTTTTTTAATTATATAAAGTCACGGCACATAAACGGCTGCCTCGCGTGGCCTGGAGGGTTTTGTCTCTTCATGACTTCAGCACTTGAAGCAACAGGGCACGTCAGAGCCACTTATATTTTAGGAGATCCTCTCTGTGCGAAACACACATTTTGCCTCAGATGCGCACACACGAACATCAAAAGGCAATCTGCAGGGGTCTGTTCGGGGTTGTATGAGCACTTTTCTCCCCTGTTTGCATGTGACAACAGATTCGCCTGCTGAGTTTATACTTTGTTCACCCAAGTGGACACCGATGGCTACACACACACATATGCCTCTTTCTTGCCCTTGGCCTTCATACACATCCACAGGGTGCTCCCCAATTACCGAGCTGAGAAGGAGAGAGAGGAATGAGTGTAGGGGGTTTGGAGGCGGTTGTCCTGTCAGAAACGGATGTAATTAATACATGCTGGGCTGACAGAGAAACTGACCCCTGAGAAAGCCAACTCGCTTCTCAAACATCCCTCCTCTGTCTCTTTCTTTCGGTGTCTCGGTGAAGTTCTTTCACACAATCGAACACTTTCAAAAGACATTAGAGACATTTTCAAGGAGATCAGAGCCTTTTCAATCATTATTTCTCAACTGAGGGCTTGTGGAATGAGTCAGATTTACCGTATTAAGCAAATGCAATTATGAAAGCTAGCTCTGAAAAACCATTAAATAAACAACTGAAGTGGGATTCAAATTTATACTGCAAACAAGATGTTACAAAACAAAAAACCAGCATTCATTTTTAATCCGTTTAGCTCTTTCTTCATTCCCTCTTTCTGTAAAATTGATGATGGCTCACTCTAGGATCTAATAAAAGCTTGATGGGGGAAAGGTGCTTTACCCGTGTGGTGTATGCAGCTTCAGGGTCGTCCTCCAGGACTCTGGACAGACCGAAGTCAGACACTTTGCACACCAGGTTACTGTTCACCAGGATGTTGCGTGCCGCCAGGTCACGGTGGACGTAACTCATGTCAGACAGATACTTCATTCCTGAAGCGATTCCACGCATCATCCCCACCAGCTGAATGACCGTGAACTGCCCATCATGTTTCTGCAAGACAGAGAGAAGGCATCGGTTATTATTTATAGGTTGCACAGGTGCTGTACACTGTTAAAAACAAAGGTTTGAATAACTTTAAAATATTGTCTTGTAGCAGCAGGATGCAAAACTGGTTCTAACTGGAACCATTATTTGTTTTTGGCTAGTTTAATATACAGAGGAAACTTATGTAATATATAATATCAGATATACTGACATCACGGTCCAGTTCCTCCCATAGTAGCTTAACCTTGACATGTGTATTTTGCCATTTTTATGTAATCAAAATGATAATTATTATTGCTGGTCTTCAATGGTAATGTCAAGTTAGTATTTGCACCAAAAAATGATAAGGAGTTATACTGATATCATCCAAAACCACACTTTGTCTGGGGTGTTTCCAAACTTTTGTAGGGCAGTGTAATGTTGTTGGTGGGCAACACTTGCTCTGTAATATCTGAAGGTTTTTTTCTTCTGTTATTTTTTTAATTACATTATCAGACTTCATGCATTTTTCAAACAGTCCATTTTCACAGTTCCAATGGTTTTGGCCCGAGTTCTGATTCATTATGCAAAAGACTCTGACCTCTGGTTTTAGAGCTCTTTCTGCCATAATTGCTATAATGTTTACAGGCCTTTATTAATGTAAAACCATCTGGATTTGGTGCTTCTGTTAACTAAACAAAAAAACCCGGACATCTATTTTGCCTCAAAAACAATCTTCACAATGAGCAATTAGCCCAATGTCTTAATCTCCATATCTGGGCAGTACACTAATCTTGTTAAAACCTCACTTTTGTCCCTCCGAGCAATATCAATCTGAAACACATGCTCGTATAGTATTTCATGCATCATAATGTGGGTAAGTTAATTACGCTGTGTTTTGTGAAATGTGGCCGCTGATTGATCGTCTGGTCTGATCAACTGGTTGTTATCAATCTAGTGTCAGAAGCCACACTACTTACAGGAAAAGCAGAGAGAGAGACAGAAATAAAGACGGAGAGAAATCATTTGTTTTTGTACTAGTAAGTGATGCTTAACTGATCTGTCCTCTAATTAAACACATGTAGCTGGGTGGCCGAACTATGAGCTATTAGCCATAAAACTGACCCCATAATTATATTAGCTTTTTATGTGGGCTAAGGGGGTATTTATGGGCTTCATTATGTACGCTGCAGAAAGATCGAAAGTCTCAGACAGGCCCTTTTTTTTAGGGGTGGGGGGTGTTAGATTTCATTTTCATTTTCTCAAAGTGTAGGCAATTAAAAAGAGTCCTGACTTAAAGGAAAACGTATCTGTGCTGCGTGTAATAAAACTTCCTGGCCCGATCGGCTGGGTGACAAAGGCGGTAATAAATTAGCGAGGATTGCAGAGGACACGTTATGGCAGCTTGGTGGAGCAAGCGCACCCTTATTATAAATCTACCGAGTTCATTTACTCACTTACTGTCTCTATATGAGACATATTGCAACACGTCCACGCGAATACACACTTAAGTGTTATTTCTGATGACTAAAACAAAGGCCAAAACTACTTTTTTGTAAGCATAAATAATATAATCATTAAAAAAAATCTGTTGCTAAAAAATAAAGTACAACATAACAACAAAAATAAATAGTAGGGAAACTAAAGATACTTTAAAAAAATAAGGACTAAATGATGATAACAATTTATCTCCTTCGTATGACCCTATATCACCATTTTGGAATTTTCATTTTGGGGTGAACTATCCCTTTAAATCAAAATTCCCTATAAAACAAAAAGGGAATATTTCATGAAACAGAAACTGTACTGAAACTAAGCTAAATTTTTAATATTGCAAAATGTGCAAAAGTCAAGACTATTATAACCTTGGCACTTCTGCTGTACAACAGACAGGATGCGAAAACCCTAATGGACAGTCAGCAACTGAATCCGCACAGCTTCCACCAGGCATCCATTCCATGCTTAATTTCCCTCCAGTAATAGACTTTCAGGGAGGTATCCGTGGCTTATACCCTTGAGCGATGCTCGTTTATTGGCTGTAGGTAATTAAATGTAAGGCAGCATCTTAAATGGCATGCGAACATCGGTGTGGACTTGTGCCACGGGCGCTTTGCCTTCCTCACCTTCAGGAAAGTATCCAACGATCCATTCTCCATGTACTCTGTAATAATCATCACAGGCTTGCCTGTAGACACAAAGAGAGGAAAAAAAGAGACAAAAACACAAGATTTACCATCAGTGTAGATGGTAGGAAAAAGCATAAAATGTCGTAACAGATTGATGATTCTTCACAAATCCACAAAGAAATAAATCATGGTAATGGTGTCATTAATCCTTTATAGCTGAGATGCTGAAACACAGGAATGAAGGAGAGAAAAGGGAAGGCTAAACCCTGGCCACACTCAGCCTCTCTCCCGGGCAGCCCCATTATTCAGCATGACAGACCTTCATCAGAGCCTTCCACCATCAAAGACAGCAGTTAATTAACCCTGGCTAATCCACTGAGAACCAATTAGAGAGCTTTGTTGCCATGATGGGGGCAGGACAGTCTGTGAGAGCCGATGGGAGGCCACAGCACCTGTTGTGATGGATGGCAGGTAGCAAAAGGAAGATCACCTGTAATATTGACACTTTAACGTCTAACAGTGCATTTAGTTTGTCTTACAAATGACTCTAGAACCCAAACTGAGAAAACAAAGTATTAGTCACTTGACTCTGCCTTCTCAATACACCATGAAGCCAAGTGTGAATCTATTGAGAAACATGTAAGCATTAGCATCATAGTTTTCTTAGTGCAAGGTCATTAACTTCCAACAATTACAAAACCTAAAGCATTATAAGTGCATTTCTGACAGAAAAAGGTCTAAAACGTAGGTCAGAAATGATGCTGCCTTCTCAGCTGTCTCATTTTAGTCAAATGCTCATATAGCATTGCATATATCCTTTACAAAATATGCACTGAGAGCTAGTCAACTAGTCAAAGAAAAAGAGAAAATGTGGCTGTGGAGTGTGGACATACATTTCATTAGATCTCTCAATATTTCACTCAATATTTTTGTTTGATATCTGTTTTTGGTGCTTTTTATTTCAATTAGATTAGCATGTTAGCTTGTTAGCACAGTAGCTATAGAGTGCAACATGTTCTCGATTGGTGAACTGATTTTTACTAATAACTGTGAGCTATGAAGTTTTAATTGGTTTAAAAAGAATGGTTTATGCATTTATTGAAGCTGGCAGTCCACATTATTTCAACTTTTCTTCCTAAATAATTGTGTTCAACAACAAAATTCCTGGTGAAAATCTACATTACCCATAATTCTGCATGAATTTCTCTATACTGTTAAACTACTTATGCATATTTTTCAATAATCCTAAAATATGTTATTTCTTTTCATCATTAAAGACGTTAAGTACTGTCTTGTAAGTTGTACCCTTGAGTTTTTGTCTGATTTTCAAATTTATTTTGTTTTAAATCAAAGCTCTTCTTATATTGTGATTTACTTTGCAGCTGGTTGGTTTGGTTTATATCAAAGTGGAAAAAACAAAGAATGGGAAAAATTTGATAATTCATGTATTTGTGGGTTGGACAATCATACAGTATTTACATACAGACAAACATATTCATTGTTTATATTATCAACGGAATGTGTTTAATTCCATGAAGCTATTTTGAACACAGGAAGGCATCCTGCATGAATGGCTACTTACAAGATAGCTTCTTACGCAAATAATTTAAGCAAAAAATGCAGCAGTTTGGGTTTTGAAAGAGAACTTTAGTATTACAAACACACTCACACTAATAAGCATAAGTTATACTACTGCTGCCACCAATATACCGCAGGGCATCATCTGCAATCCAATATCTCAAATAGCGACAGAGTGAAATAAACAGAAAAAATGTTCCCGTGCCTCATGTTGAGTCTCGGTTAACAAGCTCTGTCATATTCCTCTCAATCTTCTGACCTAAATACATCACTCACAGGTCACAGAGAGTTCAACAATTTAGTGACCCTTGCTTCATTTGACAGAACGTCTAAGTGCAGATTTGACGGAACGAATCCAAACGTGACCGCTGGGGTAAAATGACCGTGTCAAATGTGCCTGTTGATTAGTTGTGGCGTATGATTCCGGTGGTGTACACCATGTTTGCCCTTGTTAAAGGGGCATATCAGCGCTGCGTATGAACCTACTCCAAGCATAAGTAGGTCTCCAGAGCGGAGGCTTATAGGTTCATGTTCAGACACTGAATGCTAAGTGGGCTTCCAGTGAGTCAGATAGCAGGAAACAGGCCATCATGTTAGCACCCGGAGAGATGTAGTGTTCATTTGCTATCAAGCCACTAAACTGCTCTTTACAAATATTAGTCTATGGAAGACCTGCATTTTTTAAACCAAGTTTAAAAGGTATATATGTGTATATATATATACACCAAGCTTTAGCAATTTTTTAGATAAAAGATAAATAATTTTTCAGTGATGTTTGAAAGCTAATTTTTATTAAGTTTAATAATTTTATTTTACTTTATTATTTTGTTTTACAACTACCAAAAAACCTTTTAGCTTCATTTAACAATTAGCAATAACAACACTGATGCAATATGGGTATAACAGTAAATTAGAATGCAAATGATGCATGAATTAGCATTTTCCTTATTTCAAAACACACACACACACACACACACACACAAAGAAACAGTCCTTGGTTACTACTCCCAAAAAATATGAGCACTCAGAATGTGTGTCAGTGTATCAGTGTTTATTGGTGCTCAGTTGTGGGCTGTTGTCCCTGTCTCTCTCAGGGACATGTAAACACCAGCCATGTCAGTGCTGATAAATTACTTACATTCGGGACACCTCCACTCTGGAATACAGAGATATATGCTCGAGTCATGGGACGTGAGGTCTATGTGTGTATATAAATATATATGTCTCTACGAGTTTGTGAAAAACAGGTTTGATCACCCCCCTCCGAGCATCACCACAGCAACAGACTGGTTATACATCACCTAAAATTAAATCACTATCTCACCAAGATAAATGCCTTCCACGACACCCCCAAACCTAAAGCCCCATGTCTCATCTGAAAAAAGAGGGGGAAAAAATGCAATTCCTTTTACTTTTCGGAGGCAGACTAATGTAGCTGTCAGCCGCTGAAAGAGAAAGAGAGGGAATGGACCGCAGCGTGCTGTGTTCTGGAAACGGAACGGCAACGGGTGGCCATCTGATGTCACTATGTGTGTGTGTGTGACTGCTTTATCAGAAAGTGAGTTGAAGCGGCGACTGGCATTGAGAGCGGGTGGCCGAGGCAGTGGATCCGATCAGAGAAGCTTACGGTAGCCTCCGGGGGCCCTGACCTCAGAGCCGAGCCCAGAGAGAGAAAACACGAGCTGGACGTACAGTTAAACACTGGGAGGATTTAACGGTATCACATATTTTTAGCACTTCAGCTTAAGCATATTTATTTTAGTTAGTATTTTACAGGATTAATAAAAATGTATTAGTATTTACTGGAATGTCTCATTTTCAAATTTAATGTCTCATTGTTTTCACATCCCTAGAAAGTATTTTAAAAGGAAAGGATGACGATTACGAAACCAACGAAAAAAAATAAAATATTTTTTTTTTGCAAGAACCTTAAATGCTTGACTAAACTTTGTCTTGTAATGCTTCTCTGAAAGGTCATCTAGTGTTGATTTTATTTGTGGGTTTAAGTGTTAAAACAACCGTCGCCCACGATTACAGCAGGTGTTTATCTAACAAAACACTCCTTATTATGAGCTCTTCGGAAAACAACTCTGAAAGATTCGCTCTTGACATTAATCTCTGGCAACCTTGAGGGGATTTTTTAATTTCCCCTCTAATTCATGCGTTATCAAGTGATCATCAGGACATCTGACATGGTAATTTTTCCTGACAAGATACAAAAAGGTTACGGCACAACCACAAGCACACACAAGCAGCTCCATCCGGTGCAGACGGTGTTTGCTATCTTAAAAGCACACAATGGAGCTCATTGAGGGCTTCCTGCATTAGCATCACATGTCTTATGAACAGAGGGCAGGCATATCTCTGTGATTTCACCCTCAAGACACGGTTTCTCTTTTTTGCTTTGTTTCTACAAAGAGACGAATATGTTTAACCCTTCATGAAACCTGCATGGCTGGAATAGCAGCAGTCTACAATGAGCTCTGTGTGTGTGGGAGTGAACTAGCAGTTAATGTCACTGGTGGCTTACTAAGTGTGGCCTCAGGTACAGAGCTTCAACAGAGGCATAGGTTATAGATTTACATACTGTGAAGATCAAGAAACCCTGAGGGTGACACAAAATAGCAGGCAGGTTTACAAATCATTCTTCAGAAGACAATGCAACTGTCCCACACAAAGAAGAAATTGTCCTTATTGATTTTTTCTAAGTGCTTTCCCTGTATTTTAGATTATGCATTAAATTGTGCTGTGTTTTAGATTTACAGGACATTTCTGTAAACTTCTCTAAGGATCTTTTTTGTTGTTGTTGTTTTTTTCATACAGTAATGTATCATATGATCCTGCTGTGGGTTATACAAGAGCTCATAAAAAGTTATACTTTTTTTCTTACTACTATATTATACTATATACTATATTATACTGTATTATACTTATACTATAGCCTATTATATAGGCTACTGTATTTTTAAGAAGAATATATATATATATATATATATATATATATATATAAAATATACAAAAAATAAACATACAAAAAAAATACAATAAAATATTTGCTAAATATATGCTGTATTATTTATGAATAATTATTAATATATATTTTCTAATTTTTAACAGCACTAAAAATAATTTCTTCAAAGCTTGATTTTCCCAACTAAAACAGAAAAAAGAAACATCTAAAAACACACCTCCACCGACTTTGCGACTATAAAAGTACAGAAATAAAGATTAAGCTGTCATAGTCTGTGGTGAAAATGGAAGCATGGATCCAGTTGTATTGTAATATCTAGGACAGAGACTTAAAAACCATATCCACTTAAATAAAGCTGTCACAGCATGCTGCTGTCAGAGGCATTTTACACAGAATCTCTTGAACTCCATACGTACTTACCGGGAGAAAATCGCTGGATAAATCTATTCCCAGCGGACTCCCTCTGACCTACATGTTTGTATCGCACGTGGAAAAAAAATGAATACCTGCAACAAACTCAAGTAATCAATATCACATAACACCTCATCTGTGTAATGCAACACCCCTGTGATTTACTTCTAACCGGTTTTGTAGGATAATCACTAAAGGAAGCAGACCTTTGTTGCAGGTGATTTGACATTTAGAGAGCATGTGCGTTGTAAAAAATGCTTTGTGACATCAGATACGAGGCTGATTGTGTAATTGCGTATTGTGTGTGTGTGTGTGCCTGTAGTCGTCCCATCAGGACCCCCAGCAGTGACACACCTTAACAAGCTCAAAACAGGCCCATTCTTAATGCTGGCTATCACTCTGCATTAAAGCAGTTTATTTTGGCAGCGTGGCGATATAAGAACACATATCTCCATATATTCTGCATTGACATGCAATTAACTAGGATTAAAGATTAAAGAGGGAAACTGACCAGGTTGATGCCCTAGTCTACCTTGTGCACGATTACGAACATAAGAACAAAAAGAGCTGTTCTTCAACTTTACAATCTCATAGATTTTCCAAATGATGTTTTAAGTAAATGACACACGATGTACTTAGCTGCTTTCCAAGTTCTCGCTGTTCCCTACGCCGCAACCCTAAATCTACCACAAGAGTTGGCGTAATTTAAAACAAGAGTCTCCACAAGACTTTAAACTTTCATTGTCCCCTACACAAAGGAGCGGTGGTTTTAATGAATGCTTTCTCGAAATAGCAGCCACTTCGTTAAGAGGAAAATCCTTTGCGGTGGAAAGAGCACGATGAGAGGAGATGATAGCCTCCTCCAAATTGAATGCTTCCAGATTAGGCGATTGTTGGCACATAAAGGAGGAAATGAGAGATACGGAGAGATCAGAACTTTTCTGACGAATGACGAGATAGCAATTAAAAGGGCTATTTCCAAAGCTTTCTTTTAGTCGCATCAGACCCACCATCTACATAACAATGGAAGTAATCACATGGAGAGGGAGGGTTTGGAACATTACTCTGATAAAGCACTGTTGATTGGAGCTCTGTTTTGGATTTGTTGATCGCTGAGGCCACGAGCATAAAGAAAAATGTAATAAAAACACTACATTTACAAAGGCTTCTTTGTGTATATCGTTAAAATTAGCCCTGGAGTATAACATCGGGAAGTCAGATTCCTTCTTTTTATTCAAAAAACAGTTAAAACTTGATTTATCAACTCGTCTGAGTCATTATTCAAAGGTGCTTCCAGTAGCATTTTACATTTCATTTGATGTTGTTTTATAGTGTATGAAATGCTGCTGTTTATCACTGTTTATCACAAATGGATTTCTATGATTTTTTTCCATTACTTTTGCAAGTGTTTGAGAAAACGGAATATTTTTAATAATGTTTTAAAATGAGTTTATAGAGACTGCACTCACAAAAAGCAATGAACACCAATAAATACGTATTAAAAAGTCCATTCATGTCTGCAAATTTGTTGATATTCCCAGGTTTTTCATAACCACAGAGTAATTTATCAACACTTTGCAAATCAGTTTAAAAATCGGTTCAAAAAGAATGACTGTTTATGAATTAGATGATAGAAAGATACAATAACAGACAGAGATGTGTTACCTTTCAAGGATTTTTCGTATCCCAAAGGTTAATTTATTTATTTATTTTTTGCTTCTACAGTGAGTGGCAATCACAATGGAAGAATTTGAATGCTGGGAGCTGTTAGAAAGGGATGTTTTGAATAACTGTTTGGAGTGAAAGGTTAGAGAGCTGTCCCTGCTGTTCCCTTGCCCTCTCCTCGGCCCTGCAGCCACTGACCTGCTGGGCAGTGATCTGTGAAATTGCCTCTCTCCGCTGTCATACGTGCGACTATTCACAACCCCCAAGGCCAGAATACATGCGGCCATATGGACAGTGACATGACTATCACTTTACCCTTTCAGAATCTCTAAAATGTTTAGTGCATAAGAGAAATAAAGCGCATAACATTTTTATATAATAATAGTAATAATAAATGATAAATGTAAATTAAAATTAAGACAAATAAGTATATTATTCAAAAGACAACATTTAAATAACAAATTATCATACAAATAATACCTGACACATTGGCCTATTTATAAATTCAGCTGTTATATGTAAATATATGTGAAATAATTTCATTAGATAAATTCTATACTTATAGAATATATATATATGATATTATTATCTTATTATTAACTTTATTATATTTATTAATATTCTGAATTTAGTTTTTATCTATCTATTTAATTTTTAATTGTATTATTTATTTATTTTACTTTTCTGCAACTTTTCCCTAACTTAATTCATTCATTCTTTTTCTTTTTTTATTGCAGTAATAATTTTAGTTGCTACACCACATTTTGTTAGTACAAGAAATTAAACTAAATAAAAATAAGAATTGCTGCCTTGGTAACTAGCTGAAATAAAAACTATGAAAAAAAAGCTATTACAGAGTGTTGTTTTATTTTAGTTTCAGCGTTAGTTAACTATAATTACCCTGGAGCTGAAGAGTACATTTATAACCCCTCATGTTTTTTTTTTCCTAAGAATGTCAAATATTTCCTCTCTACATCTTCCCCTAAACTCTCTTTTACCCTGTCAAAAGAGGGCTTATTTTAGATTCCAACAGAGGACCGGTCTATTCCACGAAGACAGAGGTCAGAGTGCAGCCCAATGTTGAATGCATTACTCTCACTTAAACTGCTACTTTGTTCTTCCAAAGAGTCTGCGTGCTCCGAGAGATACTGAACTGAGCTTTAACCCCGAGCCCCTGATATTTGCTCAGAACATAAATACACCACTTATAACTGAAGGACAGGCAATTAGGCAGCGTCTGCCTTTTCAAAATGAAAAGCAAACTCGATTTACGGAGAAAATAGTTCTGTAAACTGCACAAACCAATGCTAACAAAAGGTCAAAATTAGCATTCTGCATTAGAGAGAACAGAGTGAAAAATGAATAAGAAATGTCGAGACGTCGCTGTTCATATGTGCGCTGCTGAATATTTATGACACTTAAAACACACCCAATTAACTATTTAAATTATTAATATTCATGCAGTCATAAATATGCATACTTTCATTGTTGTGCTCTATAGGTAGTGCGGAGCCGCAGACGTTTGTTCAGTCATAATGACGCTCCAAAGAAAGGGTTTTTGTTTAGCGTCTGGTGAAAGCTGAAGTTCTCCGATAAGCTCTCCCCCATTACTGATGAGATAATGAGACTCTGAAAGGTTTCTAACACACATAACACTGTGTAAGTCTATCTCCGTATGCGATTAAGATCCAATTTAGACAACGCTAGCAGGCCACAAACATATAAGTGCAAAATGGCAGTTGGAGATTGGAGAAACACACGATAACAGGAAAACAAATATATATATATATATATATATATATATATCCTAAACATATTTTGAAACATATTAAGAATTAAAAAAAAAAAAAACTTGTTTACTTAATCTGAACAGGACATTATTTAAAGATCATCGTAACATTTCTAAAAAGAGTGACTTATAATGTTCTTCATGTTGCTGAATTTGTATCTATACTGAATCTGTTGTAAAATGTTGATAAAGATGGTCCAAACATCTCAGGGACCCCAAAATCAACTCAGACCCCAGAGGGTTAAAGGACAACAATTATTTCAAATTCTACTCAAAATATTAGTCTGTCTGAAGAAAATCTGACTGTTTTCCTCACATCATTGTCAAAACGGCAATACTAGGGTGATCTGAGCCGAGTTTGGCAAGTTCTTATGTTTTGTAGGATTTTTGAGTGGTTTTAGGCATGTCATTGCTAGGTGGTTTAAAAAATGACATATTTATTAGTCAAACAATTAATTATGATTAATCACATCCAAAATAAAAGTTTGTGTTTACATAATATGTGTGTATGCTGTATATATACACACACACACACATGCTTTATGTTTATAAACTAAATATATTTATATATAAAATAGAATATAAGAACATAAATGAATAACTGTATATACAGGTAAATATTTTCAAAATATACACTGTGTGTATATGTGTATATACATAATAAATATACACAGTACACATTATCCACACAGTTCACATATTATGCAAACAAAAACGTTTATTTTGGATGTGATTAATCGTTTTACAGCACTGATATTTATCCTTGTCCATTTTATTAGTCATTTATTACTGTACTTACTTTTGCATAAAATTCTCTAATCAAATTCTCAGTAGCCAAACATTTCCAAATACCAAAATGCCAAAGTGAATTCTAGAGATAATATGTTCAGTCACGTTTAAAGGCTTCCTCTGCCATACATCTGCTGTAGCAAGTCTTTGTCTTCCGACCCTCTTGTGTGGTCGGATCCAACTCAACAGAGCCATTCAGGTGGAACAGTCGAGCTCTGTTTCTGTCCTCCCCAAGGCTGAGCACGTCAGTGAGTACAGCACACCTCCATCTGGCTCTTAATCACAACGCCATGAAAACACTTTGTGACCGCTGTGGCGGAAAAGGTTTGTTGGTGTAGTCACAATAATCATATATTGTCACACTTGTGCTATTCAAGCATGCTGTATAAAAATTGTACCGAGCCAAGAACTCAACTGTGCAATTGAATCCCCGCAAAATGATTTCTGAAAGCACTTTTGAGAACAGCTTATTTTTCCCTCAGTGCTTACAATGCGGTGTATGTTTACTTACTTAAACTTTTCAATCTGTCTTTTAAAAACCACTGGGTGAAGGTGAAGAGGAGAGTATATGTCAGTCACTTACATCTTGTAACGACTCCCTCCAGTCTGATGATGTTGGGGTGGTCGAATTGGCCCATGATGCTGGCCTCGCTCAGGAAGTCCCGCCTCTGCTTCTCTGAGTATCCTGCTTTCAGACTTTTGATGGCCACGTAGATCTCTCTCTTGCTGGGGAGCTTCAGACGACCACTGCACACCTCACCAAACTCACCTTGAAAATAACACATGGCTATCATCAACACATCAGCATCAGGCTATGCCAGATTTATGAAGAAAAATATGCGTAAATAAAATTCACTTTACTAGACATTGTGACTGTCCTCTCTGTTTTTGTTTTCCAGTGAAAATAAATGGTAACACTTTGGCTGCTTATTAGTATGCCTATTATTAACTTACTGGCTGTTTATTAGTACTTATAAAGCACATATTACGCATTACCATATTCTATATCTTCTATATAATACCTAAACTTAACAACTACGTTACAATTAATTAATTGAGGCAAAAGTCATAATTAATGATTTGTTATGAGCGAAAATTGTACATTAAATTAAAGTTTGACTAAATATATAAACATCATTTAAAACATATTTTCTGAATAAGATATTGCAACTAATTAAGACAGCAGAGAATACATTTAATTTATTTATTTCATTTCATTTTATTTGTTTTTCTAGCCACATTAGAATTTTCTTTTTTTAAATTATAAATACATACTTTTTGAGAGGTGTATTCTAGGGTAACAAAAAAAAACAAAAAAAACTAAAACAACATATATATATATATATATATAAGAACACAATTTAATGATGTTAATATATATATATATATAAAATAAAAATAAAAGTTTTTGTTTAAATAATACTTGTGTGTGTGTACTCTGTATATGTATTATGTATATATAAATATATTTTTAGATACTATAAATTGATAAATATAATATCAATATAGATTCATGTAAATACAAATACTAATTTTCAAATTATAAACTGTATGTGTGTGTATTTATGTATACATAATAAATATACACAGTAAACATACATATATTATGTAAACAAAAACTTTTTGGATGCTAATAATCATGATTAACCATTCGACAGCACAAACATATAGACAAAAAGTGTTACTGATATTTGTTGAAATGTTATTAAGTGAGAAGAAAGAGATCATGGACTGATGAGAAAAATAAAACTATAGTAGCTTTGTAGTAAACTAATTATCATCAACAAAGAACAATTATGCAGTTTATAGCCATAATCGATACATATTATTTTGTAAAAGCTCTGTTATATGGTGAATAACATCTCAGTCAAACATGATTGAGTTAAACGCATGTCCTGTTCTCACACAAAGAATCTAAGAATATTTCTCCATGGCATTGTTTAATTCAGAGCTCCTAAAGCCCTAAAGAACTCTATTGCACACTATTGCAGCCAGATGAAGAGAAATAGGAAATGAGACAGAGAAATAAAGAACCATGATAAAACACAAAAAACTCTGAAAAATGGAGAAACAGTCACTCACGGACAGAGAAAGCATAGGCTGAGGAAAATGAGATTTCAAAGCCAAGTTCAGATGCAGATATATGCGGTATTAACAGCTCAGTATTTCAAACAGCAGCTTTGTGTGTGAGGATTACAGTCGGCAGACGTTCTGTAATTAGGGCTCAAATAGAAAACGCCATTCTTTGACATACATTAGCACACAACTGCACTGAAAACACGTTTTATGAAGTGAACGAGCTCAATATTTAAAGAGCTATACTGACACGATTTGCATAATTTATATTTGAGATTCAATATTGTTTTATTTTCAATTTTTTTCCACAATTTGAAGAAGACGACTCTCACCTGCACCTATAACCCTCTCTATGCGTATAGTGGAGGCATCGATTTCCTTGGCAAAATCTCGGACGGCTTGATTTGGGTCCTCGTAAGTGTGGGGATGAATATACGTCCTGCTTCCTGGCAGTTTCACTGCATTAAGAAAAAAAATAAGAAAAAACACACATGATTTTCACACAGGGATTTTTAGTCCAAATGAATGCCAAGGCACGACTGCACCATAAACCCAAACAGCGTACTAAAAAAGTTGGAAAAGATAAACTCCATGGTAAGATTGAGCATGAGGGTTTTTGATTTATATCGCACTCTCATAGCCGAGACTGGAAGAGAGACCATTTACATTTATGTTACCTCTAAAAACAACCGTTTGTTTTGACAATCCATTATGTATGAGTGTTTTGTGTGTGCTATTTTGGCCAACGTACCTCTCCCGTTCTGAAACTGCATTTTTTCTTCATCTGGGTCTTGCTTCGCTTTAATGTAGCCACAATGTCTGTAACACATAAAAAAGGAAGATAAAAACATCTCCTATAAAAATGTATATTTTTACAAAGCAGCTATAAAATTGCCGTTCAGGACTGTGTAAGAGTGAGGAAAATATTATGATTATTTCCATGCTGCAGAAGAGATGAACTTCCCTTCATACAGTATATGAGACTCAGCTGTAACATCAATCACTGTTTTCCAGTCCATATACACAGCATTAACTGAGTCTGAACATGTTTGAATGTGTATGACACCTAAAACATGAATAACAGTCTTCAAATGGGAGTTTGAGGAAGTGTGTGCCCTGATAAAAGTTAGTCTTTGCATGTGTATAAGTGTGTGTGTTCAGCGCACTAGCACATCTGTGAGTTAGTCTCAGAGGGCACGTTGGAATGTCTAAAAATACCCACTGGTGTTCTGGGTCTCCGTGGGTACGATTCTGAAGCTGTCTGCCTTCGCCTGCAGCAATATAGTGCAACACACCCAGTACAAAAACTCCAAGAGGCTTAGCAACATTTTAAACATCACTGCAAAACAACAGCCCCCTTCACAGTCATTTGTCAACTAAATGCAGTTGCAGTTCACTCATTAAAAGATCCCTGAAGCATGTCTCCTAAAGACATTTCATTTAATGAAATTAAATAACAGCTGTTTCACATTTCACATTTGTTTCATTTGTACAAGTTCACCTTTTCTTGCTATCCATGTTCAACTTTGTGTTTGATTGATGATTGAATATGAGGCAAAACAAAACAAAAAACAAAACAAAACAAAACAAAACAACAGTTTGTAAATGTTATATTTGCAAATAAATAAATAATGCCCATAAAACAAAAACAACAACAACAAACAAAACAAAACACATTTGAACGAATGAACAAATAAATAGTGCTCATTAACAAAACAAAACAAAACAAAAGTTTGTAAATGTTCAGCAAATAAATAAATAATTTGGTGCCATGTGACAGAGACAACTAAAATCTTTCTCTATTTAAGATATGAGCAATATTAGCATGACCAGAATTGAATTTGAGGTGTTACCAAGATGAATGCTGAATGAATTGACCTGCCTTTGAATGTGTCTAGAAACTAATTTCTTTACCTTAGGGCAGGTCATGAAGATGCTTGACTGAAGATCTTCTTGAACCGAATCAGCCTCTGCAACTACCCACATGTAACTGCCTAATCTTTCATGCTCCCTTGCAAACAGCATTACGCTTTAATGAGAGAAGCTATGAGGGAATTGCATTTCCCTTCCTCGGGTTCTTCTCTTCCCTGTTCCTGTGCCTAAACTCCCCTCGGTAATTTGTCTCAAAGTAAGACTCACTCATGACAGCTAATCTGAGAAGAAAATGTAGAACTCTCTCATTACAATCAAGGACTAGTACATTTTAAAATCATCTTTTGATTATAATTGGTTTGGGGTGAGTTCCAAGGCGTCCGTAATAAGCGAGCTCTGAGTTCGGTGTGGCGAGGGAGCGGCCGAGCTCATGATAAGAGTCGGCAGCAGGGAGACAGATGAGCTGGAGGCTTCTGGCTTTTAATTTGGCAGTAATGATGAGGAGAGGGGCCGCCCATGCCAGGGTCACAGGAGCCCAGCCATGGTGAGTTGGCAGGCTGGAGCTGTGATTGCGTGGCAGAGAAAAGTGAGAATGATTCTGTCTTTGGCAAGCAAACCTCACTCACACACATGTGTGTGTACACTACATAGTGGAACCGATTGCCAGTGTTCATCATGCTCCATCACTTCAGTTTGATGCTGATTTTATTTGGCTGAATCAAACACAAGCTTGTCATCATGTAAACGCCACTAATTGGCTGGACGGATGGATCCCCCTGTGTGTGCGTGTGTGTGTGTGGAATCCTTGACTCATCTTGTCATTGATGTCAAGGAGAATGAAGAAAAATGTGACATAACAAGATGAACGGCTGAAGGTCATCAAAACTAGAAAACAAGGCATTCATTAAAATCTTAACTGTACTGTTTTTCTCGAATGCAATCTAACAAATGGGAAAATCAGAAAATTTAACAGCTGTTTATCATGACAGCACTCAGCTACGCTGTCAGGAAAGTGACACAAGTACACACCAAAATATTCGATGTGTGTGTGTGTGTGTCTACTGTGACAAAGATTTTTGCATTATTTTTTCTAATGTTTTGTTAGGGCTGAATCCAATGCCATCATCCTTTTATAGAGATGCTTAAAAGCACAACAATTACATTTGCAGCACTTTATCTCACTTTCTGAAGGTTTTTTAGTGTGTCAGATGGCATTGTTAGTCATGTTTTAGTCTTGTGTTTTGAAACTGGTTAAAAGCGTTACAATTTTATGTATAGATAAACAGATAGATATATAGATAGACGATAGAAACAAGACAGAACAAACGATAACTCAATAAATAAAACGAACAAAAGAATGACAACAGACAACAGAACAAGCAACATATAGAACAAACAAACGATAGATAGAAAGCTGTATAGATGGACAGAATGATCGATAAATAAAAGAAATATTAGGACGAACAATGAGTGAGTGAGTGAATTAACAAATAAATTATAGATAGAGAGATAGAGAGAGATAAAGAGAGTAGATAGATAGATAGATAATTATATTAGTTAGTTAATTGTTTTAGCAACTAGTTGAACAGGCATCCTATTGTATGACCCAAAATATGACTCCATTTATTGTCGAAAGCCAATAAAGTCAGGGTCATAATAAAATAATAGTATTCTTCCTATAGTTTGTACAACGCAACTGTTTCTACAATCGCTTTCTGTTCTGAAATGGAAATGTGCGCATTCTGTGCCGCATGTCAATAATGAGCATACATTTCCATTACATAAAGCGTGTATGAGGATATTGAGGACCACGAATCTTATGAAGCTGTTTTCACTGTATGACCGTATGCCTTACAGGCCTCTCAGAAATCTAATGAGAAAAAAAGCATCTTATATTGACAAAACGTCTCTCCTTGAAGAACAAAGCAGCGAGCATCACCCTGATGAACGACTCCAATCTAGCACTGTTCCACCAATAAATGCTTGCTTTTGTTAAGCAAGGCCTCTGCTCTTTCAGTACAGCCTGAACACCATGAGGACAAATCACTTTGTGTTGCCTAATGCACTAGCGCTCTCTTTCTCCAGAACATTCTGCACACAAAGCAGACAGATATGAGATGTTCGGTACACTGGGGTCTGCCATTGTACTTTGCTGACGGGAGAAAAAAAGCTGTTCCCGCTCTAACGTGAAGGTCTAGCACATTTCAGCTTCATATTTCCTCGCACACTCAATTTACATATCAATTTACCTTCCTGGTCTAATATGCTGTCACATGAGCGCCGTTCTTCTTCATGACGGCTTCCAGCTTTCTGTCCTGCAGACCATTTACTGTAGCTCTTATAAAGAATAGTTCACCTAAAAACCATTTATTCACCTCCATGTCATTCTGTATGACATTCTTTCTTCCGCGATTTTAATTTTTAAACAATATCCTGGCCTCTCTTTTGCCAAAATGCATCATGGAAGTATAATAAAAGCAGTCCATTCAAATCAGTCATCTGAAGCCATTCAATAGCTTTGTGTAATGAACAGACACATTTAATTGTCAAAATCTTGATATTCAAAATAGCTCTCGCTGACATGTTCATGAGATTTCATATCAGAAGAAATGATATCTGATCCATCAACTAATCATTTTGAGTCTAATATTTCAACTCAACTGATTGTTCACAGAACCATCTGAATGATTTGTTCACTTATTATTTTACATAAAGCTATCACATTGCTTCAGAAAATCTGGAATATAATGCTCGATTCGTATGGACCAGGGGTCTCACTTATAAAGCATGCATAATCACAGATTTGATCATAGAGCGTGCGTACACTTAAATCTACTCCAACGCTCATATTGTTAAAAACGGTCTTTTATTGTCAGAGTATTGCAGGTTTTTGAAAATATAAGCTGTTCTTGCAACTCGCGGTTCTAACTCTTCATCTATTTGTCTTATTCTATCACTTTTACTGTTTTTAAACATTGCTAATAAATTATTCTTGAGCTCCAAATCAGCATATTGGAATGATTTCTGGAGGACTGTGTTACAATAGAGGACTTAAAATTTACTAAAATTTACTCAGCTTTGCCATAAAAGAAATAAATAACACTTTAAAATGCATTCAAATAATATTTAGCAAAATTACTGCATTTTTAACCACATAAATTCAGCCTTAGCAACATTAAACAATCTTACAGACTCAAACTTTTGAACGCACACACACACACACACACACATGTAAAAAATGTATTTAAATAAAAATGCAAGCAAGAAAAAAAACCTGCTTGTTATAGTATGCTTGGCATTTTATGCATGTCTCACAATGTTTCAATAATTTTTATTCTTTCCTACTCTCTTATCTGACCTTTTCACTTTTTGGAACTTCCATCACAATCGTTTCTCCTCTGCCTTCATCTCCCTCGCTATACTTTCACATCTACATCTTGACACTCTTTGAGGGTTTGTGTCGGAGCAGAGCCGTTGATTGTGCTGACAGTGTGCTTTCTGCTCGGAGCGCTCAGTTGGGCTGCAGCATACTAACACTATTGAAATGAGACTTGGGGAGAAAGTGATCTGCTGTAACAGGAACCCTAGAGCTGTAGAGCCCATTCCCATCAGCCTCTGCCCTGAGCACCGAGCTGACTAAGGCGCTTTTTTGATTCCCCCATCTCTGCGAGGTGCCTGGTGTGAAAAACGGCTCTCCCCAAAACAGAATTTCTTTAGGATCAAGAACGCCGGCCAGACAAAGTCTGATCAAACGGAAAGGAACTTTCTCCTCTGCGTGAGTTCAGATGGATGTGCCTTTAGAAGAAAGTTTGATACATTTAAACTGAGTAAATATGGATGTAAAGGGAGGCTTTGAAACCAAACAGCATCAAATTGAAATGTGAATCTAATGGAAGTACAAAGGCTGAAAGACACCAAGGAGCTTCTCAACCTTGACTGAACCTTCTCGAAATGCAAACTTTGGACAAATGACGACAAACAAGCTGTATAATGAGAAATATTTCATACGACAAGCCAGCTTTCTCGATATTCAGACCAGTCGATCGAGACAAGCAGGACTACAGAAATAAGAGGACAGGTCAGGGTTCTCCTCTACCCTCCTGGCATTCCATTCATCTCCATTAAAGCCTCCCTAGCCACATGTCCTTGCCAACTGTTTCTAACTGACTCGCAATTAGGTGAAAAAAATGGTTCAGATATTCCCATGACTGCCGCTGTCCTTACCCTCATGCTCCAGAACTGTGTTGAATTACGATCACCTCATCTGGTTTAATTCATCCAGCATCTCATTTTACAAATACAAAGTGGACCGCCGCATAAACAGGAGCAAGAGAGTCGGGATCAAATACGCCTTTTGCTAAAGAGTAATCAGTGACCCTACGAGTCAGTTTATAATACACTTGAAATTAAAACTTCCTTTCTGACCTTGATTTTTATTCAAACCAACGTGGATGTTTATCGTAGGCTTCTGCAAAATACATACATCTGACCTCCACCCTGACCTTCTCTACTGCTCCGTTCCACCTTTAAAACATTGTCCTCATCTCAGAGTGATGAATGGCAGGCGGTCTTAAATGTTGACTTCCTGTTTGGCGCGAGTCTGGGTTGGGAAGAGCTGTAAAACCTGAAAGGAGCCTGCAAAGGGCACAGCATGAAGTTATTTCCTCTCATAATGCTTAATTGCTTGTTTGATTACCTTGTGTTTGCCACAGCATTAAAACGGGAGGTGACCAACCTTAGCCTTTCATTTGACTATAAGCATGTGACCTTGAGATAACCGCCCATGCTGACGACACAAAACAGCTACGGTCAAGCTGATATGTGGATTTTACTTTTTATTAATGGATGAACAGGAGAAGCGTAGGAGACAACGTGACCTTCTCAGGTCTGCAACATGTCTACAGTCAGTTCATGAAGCTTGTGCTGGAATTCTAAAAAGGTTTAGTGATTTTGAAAAATTATTATGTTTAAAAATGCCTACCAAGCACTCTTATAAAATATAGTTATTTGAACAAACATTTATAGCTTGACTCTGTAGAAGAATTTTCAAAGTTCCACCAAGGACTTTTTATTCTCTCAAATTCTCAAAGCCATTTTTTGTTCTTTGAAAAAAATCTTAAGAGCTCTTTTTCCACTATAAACAGAATATTGTGTGGAATGGAAAGGTTCTAGGGATGTTAAAGGTTCTCCATGAAACAACAGATGCCAATAAAGAACCTTTATTTTTAAAATATTGTCATGATTTCTGAAAGACAGTGTTTTAGATAATATTAGATATTAACAAAGTATACATGTAACTTCAAAATAAATGTTCTTTATTAATTATTTGCAGCATCTTAGGTTCAGCTCATCTAATAAAGCATTTTTTTTTTCATTGCTGTAGGGTCTATATAGATATTATACATTTAAATACTCTTTCATGTAACATTACAGATTCGTTCTTTGTTTTCTGAGTTTCTTAAAGAGGTAGTTCATTAACAAATAAAAATCTGATGCCATATTGAAAATTGTTTCAGCTGTTTTTGCTTAGACAATTTAAGTCAGAGCAGCATTGGGTCCCACTGACTTTCATTGTAATGACCAAAAATAAACAGAAAAGAAAACTAAACACAGAAACAGAAAACAGTTTGGAATGACATGAGGTTAAGTAAATGATAAATACATTTTATGTTATGTTTTATGTGACTATGGCATGCTGATCTAAAAGAACCTACAATCTCACATCAATTACTTTTTTATTCTACAGATCTCTACAGTCCATATAACTCAAAAGTACAATGGAACATACTTAGAGTTAAACCTAGGGTACTGCAATGGACACCGAAGAACTTTTATTTTGAAGATTGCTGCATAATAAGTTTCATTTATACACTGTTAACATCTGAAGCGGAACGCTTTTGGTATAATTCAGATTAGACAGCAGTGACCGTGTTTGAAGTCAGAATCAAAGTAAATGCTTTTGAGAGGCCTCTATTACTGATGAACAAAAAAGAAAATTATGCGAATGATCTTGTCAACATTCAGTAATGAAGAAATTCAACAAATGACAGCACTTCTGAACCCTTTGTTCACTCTACTGTCACGCCAAGAAAGAGAGAAATAGGGTTTGTTTCCAGGCTTCAGAACATCTAAACCACACAGAATGCAGAACAAAAGAGAAGTTACAACAACATACACAGTGTCCGTACAAAATTAGTCTTGAAAAACTGACAAAGGAGCTGAAAGGGATGCACAGAGAGGCTCTCCAGTGTTCTGTATTTTTGGTGAGGGAACATTTGGCCCCGCTGTGGCTGTCAGCAGGGCTGATTAACATAAACGACAGGCTTTTTTCAAAGATCAGACGATTTCTAATCATTCGGTGTGTTTGCCACAGTGCTAATAGGATGGAGACGGACAGAGAAATGCCTCCCTAACGCTTTCATCACACGGAGTGGCTCTTCAGATTAATGGCAATCAGTGACACCCACGACTCCAGCTCACAGGAGCCGTCATCGCTGCACCGTACGGTCATTACATTATCAAGCAATAACAGATAGCCAGAATGAATGCGAAACAAAATGATTGTCCCCCATCTCTTGATACCTCGTTTCTTTAAGCTACTTTCTCTTGGCTGCTTTCTCTGTTGGAGGAGACCTGGCAGACCTCCAAGGCCTGTGCTTGCCATTTTAAAAAAAGATTTACTCCGGCTAAAGTCATTATTAGTGAAGTGAAGAGATTAAACTGAGATATGTGCTAAATTCCAGGATGTGTTTCTGATAGGTGTGGAGAAACATCTAATTTGTTAACGATTCATTACAGTAATTGAGAATGCAGGAGAGAAAATTGCGGTGATAATGATCCTATTTCTGAGAGCCGCTTTTTATTAGTTTGATTCAGTACAGCAGTCAGAATCCAATTAATTAAGGAGTCTGACCTCTGACATGATGACTAGTGTCACCCTAATCTATGCAGGGGCCACACATGTAATAAAACTCTCATTTGCTAATCGGCCCAAAGAAAATGAAAGGACTTAAAGTGCTTGCCTTTGTTTTGGTGAAAAACGATTCTGTAAATTAGACTTTTAATTAGAGATAATAAATACTAAGGATACAAACTGTGAAAGGTTATTTTTTCAGTTAATTATGAAAGCAATCTTATTATAATTATAATTAAAAAAAGAAAAAGGAAAAATATTGCTATTATTGTTGTTGTTGTTAGTATTAGTATTATTTTGGTTGACTTTTAACTAGTGATAATGAGTACTAAGGATACAAACCGCAAAATGTTGTTATGAGTTAATTATGAAAGCAATCTTTAAAATGATAATTCTAAAAAAGAGAAAAATATTGCTATTATTATTATTACTATTGTTATTACTAATATTATTAATCTTATCAGTGTTATTATTTTTTTCTATTATTGTTATTATTATTAGTGTGCCACATTGCAGAAAAATTAACAAAAGCATATAAAACTACATAACAACAAGACATATGTTAAATTAATACAATTTTCATAAAGCATAATAATACTAATACCACTGCTACTACTATTTTTATAATGCTATATTTATATTTTAATATTGTTGTATAAATAATACTAATAATACTAATTATATTTATAAATATATAAATATAATTAGCTAATTGGCTAATAATATTTTCATAAAGCATAATAACTGCTATTTTATGATAATAAAAGTATTATTATTATTATCATCTCTGAAAAGCAATCATATTTCTTATGCCATAACCTATCCCTAACTTTCTTTTGTTGTTCTCAGCAAAGTTTTCTGAGGAATGTACTAGAGTACATGGAAATTTACACTCCCTCCCCGAAGACTTTAAGCTCAAACCACACATACAGGCCTGTCACCTCTTTCCTAGCAAGAGGTTCGAGATTCCCTTCCTGTATAATTGTGCTTGACAGGCGGCAGCTTGCTTTGCTTTCATTATCTTGGTGTTTACTTCTCTTTTATGCTGACTGTGCGATATTTCAGTCGCTACTCAAATCGCACCGCTCAAAATGAACTGAGCTATAGTGCCGTCCATCCTATAGAAACAATTATAGCAGCGGCACCGCTGCCAAAGAGTGCTTTTACACACAGCGAGTATACTGCAGTGAGAGGCCAGTCCATCACGTTAAGAGGATGAGAGAACCATTACACCTCTGGATAAACGTGAGAAGCATGTGTGTGAATGTGTTTGCACATGTGTGTGTAAATGAGAATGCACTGAGAAGGGCCCGCTGGCTATAGACTTGGAAACAGAGCTCCTATGAAGCCTTGTGTTCACCATTCCAGCATTTATAATGGGACAGCTCTTCAGTTCATAAGCAGTTTTGGCTCTAAAACATCATTATGTCTGTTGTGCTATAATTTCAGGCACAGAAAGGCGCTTTGGTGAGTCTGCTAGCAGCACAGATGCATTTATATCAGGGCAGAAAAACAAAGAGCCAAACGTTAAATTGGTGCCATTTGGCCAATCAAAGATGTCACTTCGATGTTACCACACACGAGCACACTTGAGGTAAAACTGAACATTTTATGCAGAAATCCATTATGAACATGGCAGAGCAAAAGCCTGTTCGACAGATAATGGGAGGATGAAAATTATCGAAAACACGTTGGAGAGCATGAAGTGCTCTCAGCTTCAGGTTCTTAGAAGAAACGTTCTACTCGCATAAGAGCGAGTGCGCGTATGAAGCACACTTTCCTGTCGTCATTAAGTTTTAAGAATAATCCAAGGCCTGCAGCAGATGCTTCAACGATAACATCTCATTGACAAAGGGCTGCTGCTTCTGTCTGATTAGATTGGCTTGAAAATCTTCCTGTGCACTTCATCTTTCATTAGAGAGACAAATCCATCTGTGCCATACTAGCATCATCAAGGAGATAAGTGAATGATCTCAAATTATTTCCACTCTCATGACAGACTATATCTGAAAAAGGTGGTACAGGGGTTTAAACATAGTATCCACACTATAAGAAAGCATGGGAATGAATTGGAAAAATGAATGGGAAAAATCATGACACACAATATGGCAGCTCTAGAAATTAAAATCCCAATTCCTCTTTTTGAGAATAATGCACATTCCTGGAATATACGCTGCAGGATCGTGCAAATGCTTTTCAATGTTTACGGTTACTCATGCTATTGTAGATATGCTTATCCTTGCTGTGTATTGAGGGTCAGAGAGCTTTCACAATGTATCACAATTATCTTAATTTGTGTTCTGAAGATGAGTTTTAGAATGATATGAGTAATTAATGACAGGATTTTGATTTTTGTATGAACTATCCCTAGTTGATAGAGTGGAGTTTTGGAGATGTGGATTATTGTGATGTTTTTATCTGCTCATTTGACTCTCATTCTGATGGTACCCATTCACTGCAGAGGATCCATTTGTGAGCAAGTGATGTAAGGCTAAACTTTTCTATATCTGTTCCAATGAAGAAACAAACTCATCTATATCTTGGATGGCCTGAGGAAGGGTACACTTTCAGCAAATTTTCAATATAAATTTTCACAATTTTCAACTATTAATAACTATTTAAATGAGGAGAAATATCTTTGAGATGCATAATACTGCAGCTCATAGGAATAAATTATTCGATTTAAAAAAATACAGTAGCTATTGATAATTATTCAAAAATAATGTGCTTGCTTGATTTGCGTGCAGCAGAAAATATTAAAAAATGTAATTAAAAGACAAATATTGGCATGTGTAGCGTGCACGCCAAATAATTAGGCGCTCCACTGAGGATACAGCTTAAAAGAGATTATCCTAAAGGATAGAGCGAATTAGACGTGGGAGTAAAATAGATTTTCCAACTTTCTCATAAGTTGAAAACAAAAATAATTGTCTGGCAATGATGAGAGCAGCAGTGATGTTTGATAAGTCGGAGAGCAAAACTTCCAGGAGTTTCCCAGCCGTTAGCACCCACCTGCCGTTTTTAATTGCTTTTTAGGGAAACAGACTTAAAAAAAAAAATGCAGTCCAAATTTGATGACTGAACACCATCTGTCTGCTGTAACACATGCCAGTTTCTTCTGCTGTCCATATACAAGACCACAAATATTCTGTATTCTGTCAGTCCCTGGTGCACTGAACAAGCAAATTAAAATAGCTTTATTTATTTATTTACTTATTTTGATCTCAGCTGCTATTTTATTCACACAAAAAGTAAATCGATCACAGGGAACGGAAATAAGAAAAAAGGATAACTTGTGTGCTAATGGCTCCAACTAAAACTTTATTTCTATTAACCAGTGCACTTACAATTTTATTATTGGGCATTTGTCTGTGTGACTGTTTACAAAAATGCATTTTATGGTGTGCTAATCATGCTTGCCTATTTTTGTTCAACAAAGGGAATGACGCTAATTAGCTACATTTCAAACGATTATATTAAAGCATAGATCCCAGTCTCTGCCTTTCTTGTAGGCTACAAGTATTATAGCAGACACAGCTGATGTTAAAATGTCTGAATTATGCATTATCTCTGTGAGCCAGGTGAAGTCATCAACAGTACAAAAATATGCTAACCTAGCCTTAGCAAAATATTGCTCATGTTTCTACAGACAGAAAAGGGAGAAAGAGAGAGGGAGAGAGAGAAAGAGAAAGGACTATGGGGAATAGAGATAGAAAATAATGAAGTAAAACAAGCTGAATATTGCAAGTCTAACCAACCACTCTGCTACTGTTTGTTTGTTTGTTTGTTAGTTAATGTTTATTCGTTTGCTCATTCCTTCATTCAGTTGTTTGCTTGTTTATACGTTTGTTCTTTCACTTATTTGTTCACTTGTCATTCATTTGCTCTTTCTTCCTGGTGTGACTCTTATAAAAGTACTTGGCAGCTATAATGGTAAGAGGAAACAAAATGGACTCAACAGGTCAAGTGGGATTTTAGCAGACCAAGATGTGAAGAGCAGTAAGGTGATTATGTTGTTCGATCTGAATTCCTGAGCTGCATGAAATGAAACTATTCTCAATGTTTGAAAGTAAGCCAACAGTTCAGCTCCGGGACATATAGCTGGCCGGCAGGGGTTACTGAGGCCTGACTTCTCTGTGAAGAACGATACCGTTTGCATAATCTTTCTATAGTATGTCAGACAGCTGTGCTACAGTAGAGACTTACGCCTGAGGCCCGTAGCCAAAGGAATAATCTTCTGGCAAACCTGCACACGGTGGAATAATAAAAAGACATTTGAGGGCCTCAAAATTGTGAGGATGACTGTATATCTGCAATATGTTACTGAGTCTACAGTATAGGTTTTAAAAAGACATTTCTTATACTCACCAGCATGGCATTTATTTGTTTAGAAGTAATATAAAAATGTAAAATAATAATATTTTAATATGGTTTATAGTGATTACGTTATCAATGTAGAAAATAATCTTATTTTTTTGTGGAATCTGATAGTTGAATTTTTTTTCTGCAATGATATACTGATTACTTGAAAGTTTTTAAAGAAACAACATTTATTTTTTTTACTGTCAGTGTTGATCAATCCAATGCCGTATTAAAGAATTTAAGTTATATGAACACACATATTTATATATATATATAATTATATAATTACATGCGGTTAAATGATTAATTGCGTTTACGATTTCACACATCCAAAAAAGTTTTATATTTATAAACCCCAAACTTTTGAATGTTAATATACCGTATGCTGACTAATACTTACAAAAATAGCACAGACTAAATGCAAGAGTATGAAGAGTAATATACATGTTTACATAAAAAAAAAACATTGCCTGCACAAGAATGGACAGCCATACAGATGAGCACTGCCAGAAACATTGTTCAAAGCAGATTTGAAATCTGACAGTAATTGTGTTGAAATGTCTTGTTCAAGGCACTGAATTTCTTACGATACCTCAAAGGAAAAGAATTTAGAGATTTAACTTCTCTGAAAGAGCTCGATGTACTGACAGTCCAACAGCACACTAAAAAGACAAAACACTGTCAAAATGTTCTCTGAAAATATGCGTCTTTAAATTCATTTTTCAAAGTCAAACACTGGCCCTAAAACTTTGCTAGCCATATTCACTAACCGACCACCCTTCTCTTCTGTTTTGTTATCTCTTCTACAGTCATCTGAGGAGCACCAATCAACACTGCATATTCTCTCAACGCATTCTGTTTTCCCAGCTTTCACTCCGGACAGAGAAACTGAAAATGCATGAAGCTGCACTGGCTTGTGAGTAAAACCTGCCGAGAATCACTCTAGCACACCACTTTTTCTAGTCTTGCGTATTCCAATCTTACATATTTATTGTTTTGGTTTATAGTTGAGTGGTTTGAGATTAATTATTTGTTGCACATGAATCCATTACGTGCATTTCTACATGCTCTCAGCAGGCAAACATGGGTCTTTTCTAGTCAATACTGAATAGGGCACTCAGCAGGATAGGCAATCACCTCAGATCAATACTAATGTTTTTAGAGACTTCGGGCGAGCTTTGTTCGAGAAAGAAACCGCTATTTAATTCAGTCAGAGTATATTTATTATCAGCATTAATTTATAGGTTCAGTACGCCTCATCCAACTGACTGCACTGTCTTTTCTGCTTCAGCTATTGTTTGAATAGCAAAGATGCTGTGCAAAATGTCTCCTCAGACTTCAATTTCAAACGCTTTCTTCTTGGTTTTAAGGAGCCTATAAGACACACTTCACCGAGTGCCTGTATTGGGTTGATCTAGTTCTTTTAAATGCTTTGGCATGGAAGAATCCACACTTCATTTTCTAATTCAAGGTTCAATTTCTTGTAAAATCGTCATTTGACAGCAGCTCTCAGATCTAATGAACAGAGGCGTTTTATTTTGCTCTGTAATATCAGCCCTCGGGACCAGTACACCTTCTTCCAAGATGGTTTAGAACGATGGAACGACTGAAGCAAAGGTCAGATTGTGTTAAAAGGAAGCCTATTCTTACCGTCCGCTCACTACAAAACACGCCACCAGGAAGATAAGGAGCACAATGCCACCGGCTATGGACACCGCAAGGATTGTGGACTGGTTAGGATCCCCAATGGCCAGCATATCTAAAGATGGAGAAACAGAAAAAGAGACACTTTTAAGTCAGTGTTAACCTTTGTGTTCTGTTTTTGAGATTGCTTCGCTTCATGTTTGACCTCAAAGACTCCAATGAGTTCCTCTGACGCAAAACCTACAGTAAAGATATTCAGGCATGTGATCGGCTAGGGACAGCTATCGTATTCCTCAAAATATTGATTTTTATGCAGTATAGTTGTGAAAAATGTATTGCACTTATTCATATTTTATACCAAACAAGCAATAAAACATTTTTCATGGAGACATTTTAATAGTATGTGGTCTCTAACACCACAAAGACGGTAAAATACCTAACTTCAATGTAAACTTTGCGTTGGTTTCCTCTGAAAAAACAGAACCAGCTGCATTTGGCCACTAAATATGTAGACGAAGACGGGAGTCAATTTTCTAATTTACGCATGCCATCCAAATAGGTATGTTAACAGAGGGAATAACAGGCTCGGTTTGAAAGTTTCACGGCGAGTATATGGATTTTATGCTGCCGCAATCGACTCATTACTCAAAACAAATACATCATTTATCAAGCCCGGCAACGCATGAGTAACCACCTCTTTCAGGAAAATGAATATCTCCAGCAACAGGAATTGATTTAGAATTCCACTCAACTCCATTCAGCAATCTCAGTTATGCACCACGTACAGAAAGAGATCACAACTTTCTGAGTCAGAACCAGATGCATGAAATATGCTAAACAGGAATGAATCTTTCTTTCATATTATATTATAAAATAATTTTTGGCCTTTTGACAGTTATTTTGAGAGGATATGTTAGGAAACACATCACATCCAAAATAAAAGTTTTTGTTTACATAACATTTTTGTGTACTGTGTATATTTATTATTTTATATATATATATATATATATATATATATATACACATCCCTATTAAAGTTTGGAAACACCCCTAGCAAAGAGTTGTTTTGGATAATATCAGCATAAATCCTTATACATTTTTCATAATAATGGCAATATGTACATGTCAAAGTTGAGCAACTATGGGATAATCTGGACCGTTATGTCCATAAGTGTCCAACCAGTGTGAATCATCTTTGGGCAATCCTTCAGGAGGCTTGGAGTGATATATGAAGCCAATGTTTGAATAAACTGACAGCTCGGGTGCCCAGATTATACAGAGCTGTAATAGCTGCTAGTGCTGGATATTTTGATGAATCGAAAATTTAAGTATTTTCTATCTATAAACTGTTTATATGTTTTCTTAGTTTGTGTTGTCCCTTATCAGTGCAAAATTATCACAAATTAAAAAGGATTCATACCAATATTGTCCAAAACCACACTTTTCTAGGGTGTTTCCAAACTTTTTGAGAGCAGTAAATATAAATGCACATATGTATGCATATATTTAAGAAAAATGTTGTGTTTGTATATTAAATATATATATATATATATATATATATATATTATATAAATATGAATATAAATATATGCATGCAAATATTTTCAAAATATATACTGTATGTGTGTGCATTTATATATACATAATAAATGTACAGTTCACAAACATATTTTATATAAACAAAAACTTTTATTTTGGATGCAATTAATTGTTTGACAGCACTAAATGCTATTAAATGCAGATTTAATTTAGCAGCCCTAACTAAAACAAATAATAAATAAATTACAACTATAGTTCTTCACAAAAATTAAATCTAAAAACTAACAATAAGTTAAAGTTGCATAAAACTCCTGGAAAGATAAGTTAATAAGTATAAGAAGTAAAAAAAAAAGATATATATAAAAAAATCACCATTATAATAAGCTAACCACTATCCAATATTTTCATAAATTGATTTTTTCACATTACCAGACTAAACATATGCAATTTACAGTACTGCCTGTTCTGCTCTGATGTGTATTGTATGAACAAATGCATGGGGTGTAAGCCATTTATGAATGTCACTGTGAGCCAAAGGCTTAAGAATTTCTCATATAATTAAAAGCGCAATAACTATACTGGACTTTGGTAACTTTCAGCCTGGCAGATCAGGTCCGCTGAGCTCTGTGATATGCTTCCAGAGATGCTCGCTGAGCTGTAACGTGCTTTAAATTAGGTGCATATACCACAAGGTCTCTGTGTTTACCGTATGCCCCAAAGCTTTTTAAAATGTGCCTTGATTCTTTGATCCCCATCAAAGGAACATTGACTCAACACAGCCTTGTTTGTCCTCACAAGACACAGCGACACACACCAAGATCGTCTCCCAATGAGCATAAGCAGTAGGTTTGTTAAACAAGTCACACACTAGCTCACCATATTAAATTCAAAACATTGTCCTGAAACTCCCAGCACCTGCTCAACAATGCAAAGAGAAACAAAATATGCACAAATGTATAGAAAGAGGAAATAGGAAACCATTGAGAAAAGGATGAAAGCATTACCCTCATGACTGGTCTCCAGCTCTATTTCTCCACCGTAGTTGCCGTATCCTCCGTCAGTGCGCGCTCTCACTCTGAACACATACGTGGTGCCTGGCTTCAGCCCCTCCACTGTCATTGTGTGGGCTTTGGTCTTCAGAACTGTGTAGTTCTGGTCTCTTTGATTCTGGAATGAAAAAAAAAAAAGCAATGTTCACATTCACTTACAGTGAGATTTCTTAAGCTGGATTCAGCGATTGAGAATAGAAAATGATGGAACATGCAGAGTTGCATTTTGCATTTTACAATTACACTACTGTTTAAAAATTTAGGGATGATATAAATGCCTTCAGAAAAAAATCATTCTTGTGCTAACCAGGGCTGGATATATTTGATCAGAAATTTAAAAAAGCAGCAACAGGGCCCTTTGGAATTTTTTCTCCATTTTCTCCATTCTAATTTTTCTAAACTCTGTTTTAATGGTAAAATTAAATTTTATAAATAAAAAGCATGCCTGATTATTTGAAATTATAAATAAAAAGCATGTTTAATTATTCATATTTATTCAGTATTCAGTGTTTTTGTGGCTTAATATTTACAGACACTGGTCCATATCATGTTTTGAAGTGAACTTTTGATTTACGACATTCCGCATTATACAGTAAATTATGTTTTCATAAGTTTTTGTACCGATTTCTATTTTTCCATATTTTTAAAATGTAACTAAATTTATGTGATTGCAAAGCTGAACTCCAGTCTTCAGTGTCATATGATCATTTAGAAATCATTCCAATATGCTGATTTGGTGCTCAGTAAACTTTCTTATTAAAATCCATGCTGAAAAGAGTTTTTTTGTGAAACCTGTAACACATTTATTTTAGGATACTTTGATGAATATCAAAAAAGAGCATTTATTTTGATTATTTAATGGAATTACACATCAATAAAACTTAACAAGCGTTCTGTTAAGTGTAATTGTGATGCCATGCTAACAATGTTAACCATTCAGTCTAATAGTTAAATCTGTTTAAAGTGAATGGCAGGGTGGCAGCATTAATGTGCTACATGCAGAACAGCAGAATTTCGAGGTTGTTCTGTAGAATATGACATAAGAGAATTAATGAAGGATATTATTTCAGCAGCATGTTAATGCTGTAGCCAGAAGGCATCATATTTTGAGTCATTTTAGAGAGGCAGATGCTGGGGTGCTAACAGACCAGGCCAAGGCTTTAATTTACACTGTTTGACATGATTATTGGTGTGATTATTGTTACGTGAGTCAGACATCTGCAGTGGTGTATGAATGTGAGTCTATGAATACTGCGAGTTGATTAATTTTATAGTAATTACCAAGAATGCCAGCTAACGCTTACCATGGCAGATTCACTTATTCTCTGATGCACATTGTACACAAGAATGGCACGAGCTGGCTGAAAGTGCTAGTTTGGATGTGGCTGACTGATTTTTACTTGCAGTCAGTAGTCTGGTTATGCACTACATTTACATTCATACATTTGGCTGACACTCTTATTCAAAGAGACTCGCATTCATTGTATGCAAGTCTAAAAAAATACAATTCTTGCAATATAATCTTATAAACTGTTTATATAAATCTAGAATGGAATAAATGAGAGATGACAATTCTTTGAGAAATCAGCCACTAACTACCAGTCATTAAATCAGTCAAAACACCCTTTCAAAATGAATAAATCTCTTCCAAATATTAAAGAGCATCCCATAACCAAATGGGTTCTGGGAAAGACTTGGTCCCTGTCCACCACACCCAGAATGAAGGAGTGCAGAGCAGGTTTGTATCTGAGAGCGTGGGATCGTTCCAGTTCCAACAAACACAGCATGCACCACACGATCTCCAATGCCAGACACCCATCTGGGCATTCAGTCTGAGCTGACATCCCATAATCACACAGCAACCAGTATGTGTGCCAGACTAGACTGGGTCAAATGACTGCATCTGTGCAGGACTGATTTAAAAAAAAAAAGAGAAGAAAATCTTTTTGCCTGTGACCAGACAGTATGCTTTGAAAGGTTAAGAATAGATCTTAGAGGAGATGCCATATTTAATTTCATGGGAATGAAAATGACGCTGAGTTAAGGATAGAAGTGCAATCAAAGAAAAAAAAAAAAAGATTAAAAAAAAAAAAAATAGGGTGTGGTGTATTTATATACCTCACAGCCTTGATTACTTAACGATTGTGTAGGCATGTTAAAAATAAAATAAAATAAAATATTTTTTTATTAAATTTAATTTAGTTTTTAATCTAACATATATTAGCTATAAGAAGTAGAGTCTGCTTAAAGTATTACAAAATTCAATAAAGTAAATATTTTAAATGATAAAAATCAAATAAAAATGACATAATCTGATCAGATGTGTGTGTGTGTATACAGGTGTGTTACAGTGAAGGTATTCTCTCTGATCGGTGACGTCAACCCTGGTTTCATTCTCCCGTTATAATTAAAGAGCTATGCGTATGTGTGTGAGCAGCCAGCTGTGGTGTACAGGGTCTACTGATTGCTTTCATTCCCAAAGGCACGATGATGCTTCAGCCCTCAATTACACATGCCAGGGCTGCCTGGACAACTGCAATCGTTACAGCTTTTAATAGAGGTCAAAGAACCATGTGTGTGCTCTGTGTGTGAGGATGATAACTCGGCCTGTTAGAGTAGTGCAGATAAAAGAGGAGAGAAGAAAAAAGGAGAGGAGATGAAAAGTAGATGTACAGTACCTTCTCATAGTAGATGACTTCATATTCCACTATGACTCCGTTTGGTCTGTCGGGTCCCTGCCAGGCCAGTGTGATACTGTCTTTACTCTTTCTCTCCTTCAGGATCACGTTCACTGCAAACAGAGAGAGACAGAAGCAAAATGTGATGATGTGCATACAAAATAGTAAAAGCAGCTTCTTGATATACATGGTTTTAGTCTGGTTACACCTCTACTGATATAAAATAAAGCCACTGAGAGCTCAATATCCTCTTACAGACTACAGAGAGTGCTTTACACACATACAGTACACACAAGAGAATCCTTTGTCTAAAGCGACACAAAGGGGGCCACACAACAGCAGGTAATAACACTCTTGAAACACAGTCTAACACCTTCTCTGTCTCTCGTCTGTCCCTTCATCTCTCTCACTAAAGCAGGATGGACAGAGAGAGAGAAAGAGAGGGGGAGGGAGATGGCAGCAGAGACAGCGGGTCTGATATTTGGTCAGATGGTTGGAGGTAAATTCACCTGGTGTCCTTCACCTTTTCTGTGATCTGTGAACAGCCTTCAAAATTACTCCAGATATAGACACACACACCGAAACTCCTTAATGACAGTAAATTGTTTAATGTAATTTTGTGTTCAGATACAATTGCTTTTGGTTTCTACACTTTTTAACCAGTAATTTTTTATGTGATTGATATATAATTAATAATTATAATAAATAAATAAATAAATAAATAATACAAACATTTGCATGTATATATGAAAAATATGTTATGTTTGTTAAATATATTTATATATATTATAAAATATAAGAATAAAAATATATACTTTGAAATATTTTACAATTATTTACTGTATGTGTGTATTTACGTATAATAAATATATTATGTAAATATATTATGTAAACAAAATGTTTTTTTGGATATGATTAATTGTAATTAATCGTTTGACAGCACTAATAAAAAAACTTATAATTAATCATGTAAAATCTAATGGCAAAGGCTTTTTTTCTTTGAGAAAGAAAGAAAGAAATGCATTTTTTCCCATAGTAGATATCCATCTTCTACTGTATTTAATTATTAATTAATTAATTCATTTTTTCTTTATAGCTATATTTTAATTATCTTTAGTTATTTATTTACTTATAGGTTCTTGATTTGCTGATTTACTTTAAAACACTAGTACATAGAAACCACTTCATTCTCTAAGGAACTAAAGGTAACAACTCCTGAAATAAATGAAATAAAAATAAATAAATATGAAACTATCTCCCATTGCATCAGGTTGAGCAAACTTTTTGTAGAAGTTTTATTCTGAAGAGTGTGCCATTAAATGTGAATTTTTATGAGCTGCATTAATTCCTAAATTGCTCTAAACTATATAATATTTGGATAGGATTTCTTCATGGTCTGACGTGGCTGAATGTATAAATCACTGGGATCTTTGACCCTGTTCTGACACTAAGCGCTTCTCTCTCAGCATGTGCCTGTTCTGCTCAAGAGCTTCCCTCTACAGCCTCAACACCTTCATACATATTTAATACCTCAGCCGGAGCTTTACACAAGGGCCGATACCACCATATACACATTCACAAACACACATTTAATGAGAACACGCCTGCACTGATGACCCCTGTCGGCCCGTCAGGGGTGTGAGACAGAAATTTGCGAGGGCAGTTGCGTCTTCAGCACATTTTAGCACCACAGAACGAGTCCTGACTGCAGATAACATATTCGATGACATGTATTATTTAGAGCATTTGGATTACTATGAACTTATGAACTTCCACAGAGGATGTGTGTATGTGCAAGAAAGAGAGATGGAAATCTGCAAATGCCAATCTGGTCCAACAACGACCCTCTGGCTGTACTGTACCGAACCTCTGCTTTGTCTGATATGGAAAGCTGGGACCTTGAGCAGAACAACACTGCTGGGGAAAATTCACAATACGCTGCATCACAAACACCAGACACAAGGGCTGTCAAACACAGGAGAGTTTTGAGAGATCTCGCTGAATAAAAATAACATAACCTTCGCTGTCAGCGTAAAGGTTTGGGATGTATAACATTTTAAATAAGAAAGGGGGAAAACTGAAAATAAAGACATTGTTTACCTCTCTTGTAACACAGACACACACGTTGACTACAAAAACTCCTTCAAATTTTATTTGGAGAGTGTTTTGTTTACGAAAATCTAATGAGGACCTCTTCACAGAAAAACAATGGCCTCAGGCATGCTGGTTTTCAGTTTATCAACATGTAGCGTTGCATCGGCTTTGACATTCAAAGTGTAATACTGCGTCCTAACCAGGTCCGACACTACGCAGCATTTGAATAATTTATCAGTTTTGAAAGCAAAATGCTACGCAAAGTGACAAAATTTCAGTCAATCAGATTCTATGATGTTTTTAAACCATCGCAAACGTACACCAAGCATCATTTAAACATTATCACTGAAGTAAAGATGGGGTCTACCTGTCTGACTGGTGGTGATGTTGACAGTGACTTGCTGTTTAGGGGTCGGGCTCAGATCGGACACTCCGTTCACCGCCTCTATGCTGAAGGTGTAGTTAGTGTTGGACAGCAGGTCCGTGATCAACACTTTAGGGATTGAGAGACCAAACTGTCTAGGTACGAAATGAACGCTGTTGCTGCAGGGACTGCATGTTTTGCCATCATTGGCACACTTCCTGCAGTGGATGTTGTAGGTGACGTCCCCTCGGCCGCCGCTGTCTCTGGGAGGACTCCACTCTAAAGTCACAGAGGTGTCATTCAGGGTAGAGATAGGGTTCTCAGCTGCAGACGGAGGGCCTGGGAGCGGAAAAAAATAAGAGAAAGCAAAAGAGGTTTCTTTAATGTTTGTTTGTGTCTGTACTAGCGCTGTCAAACAATTAATCACATCCAAAATAAACATTTTTGTTCACATAATATACATGCATGTACTGTGTATATGTATTATGTATATAAAAACACACTCAAATGCATGTATATATTTAAGAAAAACGGTATGTTTATATTTTAAACATATTTATATATTTGTGCTGTATGAATCTACATCATTCTCAGCTGATGGCTATGGCTAAATATAATAAGAAAGAAAATAAATGTGTTTAAAAAAAGATTAAATAAATAAGTTTATTAGTTTTTTTAAAAAAGGAGGATAGAAAGCTATTTTTTTGTGTGTGTGTCTTTATAAAATCTCTATAAAAAATAACAGATAAATCCCTAACATCTCAATCATCTTATGTGTGCATATATATTTACACTGAAATATTGTTATATTTATTGTAATAAATGAATTAAATGAATTATTTTTAGATTAAAATTTATATTGTTTAATTTCTCCATAGAAACTGACATATAAATATTCATTATAAATATGAATAGGCTACGTACGATACACACACACACAACTAAGATGTTTCTCTAAATATTATTATTTGTATTATATTGAATGCAAATTAAATATTTTTACGTTTTGTTGAACCTATGCAGTTCAATATTCACATTGGGATTGGGATCTTTCAGGGATTACATTATGTAAAATGTAATTATTGAAGACAGTGTAAAATCTAGCAAACAATGCTCATAAAATAACACTTACACTTGAGCACTTACACTCCTGCACTTTTCTTTTTCTTTTTTTGAACTACAGAATGGAACAATTATGTGAAAAGCCAACCAGAAACAGGAAAAGCATACTGTGCAGCACTCGCACTAAACCAAGCACACCAACTGAGACAACAAGGAGCAAATAAATAAAAAAAAACAAACCTAGAGGTTCTCCTGTGCTCTTAAGCTGGAATTTTAACACTAAATGCTTCTAAATTGCCTTGATGCAGTGCATTAAGGGTAATGTTCCTTTAAAGGAGGGCATGATAATGAGAGGTCTGAACAGGTTGTGGGGTGCTGGATAGTGCTGCCATGGGGTCTTTTCTTAAATAACCTGCTAAAAGCTGCAACTACGCACAACTCCAGTAAAGGTTTTTTTAACACTATTCTATTCTGTCTTCTCACTGAAATAAGTTCTCATATAATTGTGCAGGAAAAATATAGCCAAAAGAAAGCGAATAACATAGAAATATCCGCCAATGCACGTATTCCACACGGACACAAATTGTTTTTGCAAAGCCTCAGTAATCAAACACGCTCATTTTATTCCTAGAGAGTGATGGCTGCTTTCACTGCTCAAAGGGTTTGAGAGCTTCAGGATAGAGAGAGTAAATGAAGCAGAGGAAACAGGGGATCAGGGTGGAGGACTTTAAATGTCTGTGGTGATGACATTTCACCAGATCTACTAGCTGCTGGCGGATAGAGAGGGCTCCTCTGGGACACAGATCAGTATGTGTGTTTGCGGTCACCTGTGGATGAAGAAGTCTATATGTTGCACAACATAAAGGTTATTCCAGCCACTGAGATAAAAGAGAGTATGTTCTTTTAAGGGTCAAAAAGGATCTGATCAAACTGTGTATAAGCAAAATTAGATAATTGTTTAGAATATTTATATACATACATATATATATATATATATATATATATATATATATATATACATATACAGTAGTCAACATTTGAACTTAAAATGTTGATAATAAATGACATTTGTTATTTTTATCTTAAATTGTAATATATTTTTAATAAAATTACTGTTTAAACAGTATTTTTGATCAAACAAATGCAACACTGATAAGCATAAGAGCATAATGGTTGTTTTCAAACACATTTTCCAAACATTTTGAGATAAAAAAGACTGGATGGAAACACTAAGATGAGTTAAATTTCCATAACAGGAATAAAAAAACACAGTCTCGTTTGAGGTATACAAGTTAAAACATGCGCATAAACTGAATGAGATGTTGTTGACACGCATGTGTTTGATTTACAGCTGGTTTCTAAGTAATCACATTAGCACATCATTTTTATTTCCTGGCACATGATTTTCTTATACAGTATAAACAGTCTCATTTCACTGCTGTTGCCCTAATTTATTTTATCATTACATTAAGCAAGCAGTGTGTGTGTGTGTGTGTGTTTGGGGTGGGAGGTGAGTTTGTGTGTAAGTGTGTGCAAGATGTACTACATCTAAAGGTCATTAAGTACATCCATATGTTTAGCTGCACGCATGATTGGCCTTATCAGATGAATGAGTCCTTTAATTAGGATCTGTCGTATTTGGTTCTTTCTTTCTCATTCCTTTCTTTCTGCTCTCTTTTTCGTTCTTCTGCCCTTCAAACCCCAGCACACACACACACTTACACATATATATATAGGCAATGACTCACTATCCTGGTCTATATAAGGTGACCTCACCAGTCTTGTAAACGCAGCTCTAAACGTCCAGTCTGACGTGATGTATGATGATGAGACAGTGATGGAGGTGAAAATGTACTGAGCCCAGTCTATAAGAATAAATAAGGAAAACAGCCTTCAGCCTCTTCTTATAACTAATCTGTCCTCTATCCTTCCATCTGTCTGTCAGTCCATCCATGCATAATTAGAACTATCCATTCAACTAACTCACCATCACTCTCCACTTATTATCCCTCTGTCCATCAGTTTATCCATGCATCTATTTATCTATACACTTACACTGTACATTCATGCATTCCTAATTAACTCTACCTATTCATTCACCCCTCTTTCCATCAGTTCATCCATCCGTGGATCTTTCCGCCCATCAACATTCATGCATGATCTAGATTTATTGGTTTAGTGCTGGATCACTCACGAGTACAGGCCATTGACCGCGGGTCCATGTCAGCTCTGTAAAATCCCTTCTCGCAGGAGCACTCGGAGGCTTTCTCCTGATGGGAGAAACTGTGAGGAGGACACTTGGTGCAGTAGGCATCCATGGAAGAGGCCTTGTAGGTGCCGGGCCTGCAGGCTGCAAAACAGAGACATGAAGACAGAAATGTTAGACATACAGCTTCAAAGAGCAAAAAACAAAACAAAAGAAAGCGTAAAGGGACAAAATTCTAAACAAAATGAATCAAAATACAACAACACACAAAATGTAACAAAACAAACAAAAAACTAAACAAAACAAAAGGTAGACCAGTTCTTGAAGATTCTCTACCAGACCATCTAAGTGGTCTTCCAGATTGACCTCTATTGTCTATAAATGGACAAAAACACACAGTCAGAAGCGAGTAGGATGAGTTTGGGTCGTGACTATCTGTTTCTCTGACCAATGGTAAACTGCATTTGAAAAACTTGTTTATAAACAGTCATTATTTTTGGAATTCTTTCAAAGAGGCACAGAAAGTACACACTTCAGCTGTAAATACACATTCCTTTTGCCTTTTCAGAGCTGTTACAACATCCTATGTTCTGTAAAAATGGGTCAGTCAACACGGACTTAAATAACCAGAGGAGAAAAACGAGCCTGAGTGCAGGAATTACAAATAGTTTCTTGTAGCAGAGCGTCCCTAAAGGACTTTGCAAAACCAAAACACATCCTTGAGACCTGGATTCAAATTCCAACATTTCCCTGCCTCAGAGTACACCACGATTATGTTTACAAACTTGAGAACAGCAACCTGACTCTCCACTCATAATGCGGCCATTTCTGAAGGAGAAAACAGCTATCTTGCTTTCACTTTTCTATCTATCTCTTTTTCTCTTTCCCATCTTTTTCACATCTGCCTCTCACATTCATTTGTTTGCCTCAGAGCCCCAATGGATGACCCAATTTCTTGGTCCCTCTGAGGAACCGTGTGAAATACGTGAGGAGGAATTCAGCCTTTTACCCACTTACAAATGCGAAGTGTCTCACAAACACGGGCCTGAGAGAAGGAGCACGTCGAAGAGTAGATGAAGGTGGTGAGTGCGACTTGAGCATGGTGTTAGCCTCACTCTAGCTCAAGGCACCAATAAAAAAAAAACACCACACAGGGCTTCTGCATATTCTAATGTATGTAAATTCGGAGGCAGTGTGAATGTTAATGAATTGGAAAGGGCATATTTATTTGATTGCTTTACTACTTGGCACTCGTCGAGGGGATGTTGGTGGTAGGGAGGTGGTTCGTGATGGTGCGTCTCAGGGGTAGAGACGTAAATTCACAGTGCAGTTAAGGCGAGAGCGTTAGCAATCTGCACTGCGAGCAAATTAGACAATCCTGCCGGCCGCCGAGGTCAAGCCATCGCTAGTGTCGGAAACGCAATTCAATTGATGGATCAATGCAATGATGAATTTATCCTCGCCTTGATTGCCTGTGTGAGTGGTGAAGGTCACGGATTTAATCAAGGCCTGCAGCTCCCTTGCTCGCCCATAAATCCACAACCGGCAAAGAGCGGCATGCTAACCCCGCACCGCAAAGATCCAATCTCCACCTCAATTCCTATACATTCTCACATCATTTGTTGCTGTTTTTCTTTTCCTCTGAAACAAACATGAATAGAAATACAATGTGTAGTTTTCATAAGCTTCCATTGTTTCTTTGATTTATCATGAGTCTCTAAAAGATACATTTACTTGATACACAAAATATGTATCCTAGTGTTAGGTTATGGTTAGGGTTAAGTAGAATACCGACACACTTGCAAGGTTTCTTATAGTCAGGAGAAGGTCTTTTGGGAGACCATCAACATAAAGTATTAGCAGATATTAGGCAGACAATCAGTTCAGTTTAGTTGTTGAGGGGATAAAAACATATCTACAGTAAATGCAAGTTTACGGTTCTTTTTTGAGAAAGGGGTGGGGTTTATGCTAATGAAATGATTGGAGAAGTCTGGCATACTGTATGTAACCAGAAAGAAGTCATTTCACTGGTCGGGTGAACAGACTGAACTTTTTACGTCAACTCCAGCAAAAGTGGTTTCCCAGATTAGTGCTAACAGCTAGGCTAATGCTCCAATAGCTCCATTTTCCCTGGAGGAACACATGCCTTTCAGAACTATGATCTCAATAACTTGGGATCAATACCTGTCACTGAACGTGTTCATTGATAAAATGGACTGGTGAGAAAACCTGACCTGTAAGCAAGGTGCTATCAAACTGTAGCATTCATAGAGCCATGCTTTACCTGCTGAGCCACAAAAACATATTTGTTCCTTTGGACAGGAATAGAGGTATTGAATCGGCATCCTTCCAGTTGGAGCCTTAACCACTACACCACACCACCACATCCCATTTCATTGTTCTGGTTCAAATGAAAAGTCAGCCAATTGGGATACATTTCACGGCCTCCTAAATAGCCATAAGCAAACAAATAAATTCAAATTAGGTTCAAGAGTGTGTTAGTCTTGAGTGTGGTGGGCCTTTTGTTGGGTTGTAGCGGTTGGAAAGAGAAAGAGAGAGATAGAAAAAGAGATGAGTAGGGCTCTGCTCTTAGAAAGCCTAATCAGAAGCGGAGCGTCTGGGGTGAAGGCTGGGCACTGTGCCGCTGCACTGGAGAGTTTTGGCCTGCTGATGAGGGTTGCCTGGCTGTTCCTTCCTGGCACTGATCCACAGCGGTATATCAGAACTCCCAGGCAGCCTGACCACACACAAACACACACCAAAAACACACACAAAATCTGGAGCAAACATACACAGGCCCTTACGGCCACAGGAAATTCCCTTCTGCGTAACAATCTTTGAAAGTCTTTCAAAGTGTTTCTGAGAGAAGAAGTCTATGACCTCCAGCATCTGTTTAGATGAGTTTCAAAGACTCAATTTTACCGCAACCATTTCAGCAGTACGTGCTGAACTCAAGCAGTGAAAATAATATGGCTGGGTCGAAGATTGAATGGCCATAATTTGTTCATTCAGCCAAACCCAAATTATATTCAATGCAAATAATTTCAAGTGAGAGTGAAACACTGGAAATTGCTCCTATTGCAGTTATAAGGCTCAGGGAAATTTTATGTTTATTTGAAAAGCAGTGTTTGACAGAATTAAAGACTATAGTACTATTTGAGCAAAAAAATTCCAGACAGTATAATTTTCATGTCAGGAAAAGTGAAGGGTCAGGATAGCTGACTAGTTATTCAATACTTGTTAACCCTTCCTGTTGAAATGTAAATTAAACACATCTCTTTGGTCAAGCATCCACATGAAAATAGCACCAAATACACATGATCATCAATGCTATAATCGGCAGCTAATTATTTCTGATTCAGATAAACTACAGATTGCACCAGCTCCAGTATGGATCCAACCTTTGTGAAGATTACAGACAATGCCAACACTTGCAAAGACCTCAGGTGATGCCAACTTTGGATCAACATACAAAACTGTCAATAATTATCCTTATACTCTAATCATTATGAGCAATAGTAAATGTTTTTTTTTTTTTTAATATCTGCTTAACTGAATACATGATATTAACTAACAACATAACATGTATTATACTATAGCTACACATTACTGCCATATGGATGTTACACTGACATACTCATCTCTGGCTAAAACAGAATACTTTCTAACTATAAAACTGGAACAAACATTTTCTGTAAAGCTGCTTTGAAACAATATGTGTTTTAAGAAGCGCAATACTAATAAACTTCGAAAACATGTATTAAATAGTGAGACTTTATGCATGTTCATTTGTAAACATCAGTGCTGTCAAATGATTAATCGCGACTAATCACATCCAAAATAAAAGTTTTTGTTTACATAATATATGTGTGTTTGTACTGTGTATATTTATTATGTTTATACAAATACACACACATATATGCATGTATATATTAAAGAAAAATAAGTCATGTTTATATTTTAAATATATTTATATACGTTTATATAAATGTAAATACAGATTAATATTTTTGAAATATATATTGCATGTGTGTGTATTTATATATACATAATATATTACACATACACACACGTATATTAAATAAATTAAAACTTTTATTTTGGATGCAAGTATTTATTTGACAGCACTATTAAATAGTATTATTATTATTATTTATTTCGTTTATTTATTTAATTCGTTTTTTTAGCTTAAAGATTATGAAAATAAATACAATTTAACTGCCTATGAGGGTTTTTAGCAAGCTGATTAAACATATTTTTTGAGAAAATGCCTTTAGGATTGAATTGTAATATATGTTTGGACTTCAGTAAAAACATATTTTGAGGAGGTTATTTTTATTTTACTTTTTGGAAGTGTAAGAAAGAAAAAGTGTGTGTGTCTAAAGTAGTACCCAAACACATTGTGATAACACAGAGAAACCAGAAGCACTGCCTGACTGGAGCCAAACACTAATGAGGAGGCACAAATAAAAAGTTTCTCAGAGCATTACTAGTGAAATAAGTTACAGTTTGGACATACTTGTATGAAACCTTTAATAACTTAAGATGCATGCATTTAGATGCATGATTATGGACAACTCACTCCTTTACAAACATCCATGGAATGGAGGTAGTACACTTGGGACCCCCACATCTACATCTATGCCTCCTGTATAAGTCAGACCAAACTTCATACATCACAACAGAGAGATTTTTCAATACTTCAGTATCCAAGTACACAATACGTCTGAGGAAACGTGAAGCACTGCATCCGCTCCTCTCAACAGCATGCACTCTCACTCCGATAGTAAATCAAAAGACAAGGGGAAGCGAGCGCTCCAGAAATCTACATCTCGGATATCTCCAGGAGGTTTGCCCCATTAAAAATTCATACCCATCTGACTCCAGCTCTTTGTTTATGGCAATCAATAGCTTTTAGATATGATTCCTGAACATAAGAAAAGGGAAAACTCAACGCTTCAGGGAGGTGAGAGCAGATGAAAACGATCCACTCGCAAGACAACATTGTTTATGAGACAAACTTAATCGTCATTTTAATTTACAGAGTAGCGGTCATCCGTGGGATTTGATTATGACATTGCTCAAATATTTAATGGCGAAAGCATTTTATGATGTTCGATAATTGTGTGCTGTGTTTTAATAATGCTTGAGAAAAAAAAGAAGGAAAAACTAGAAAGAAAATACAAGATTTATGTTAAGTATATGCCTCTACTTAATGCACATGAAATGTCTGATCTCAGCAGTAGTGATATCATAGTCAACGGTCAAGTGTGTAATCAATTCCAAAATGAATAATTCTTCATTTATGAGTTCACTTTTCATCTACATATCCTGATTCGCTTCCTCCATCTCTTATAAAGAAGTCAAACGGGACCCGACAACCCAACGTACGCCACTGATGAAGTATGACCCGTTTGGGTTAGCCGACTGCAACGCTGTCACATCGCATCGATGTATCACTGATTATAATCTAAACAAATTTTCCCCCGTGCTAATTGGCTATCACAGCAGTAAACAGGCAGAACGGATTTCAACAACATCCCTCTTTATCCAATCAGACGTCAAAGCAAAGGTGTGCATTTTTCAATTACTGGCCTTTGTTCGGCTAGAGAACAAATTCGCAAGACAGAAAATTACGAACCCCACAGCCGTCGTGGTGCTCATACATAATGCAGCGGTCGGTGTTTGTCTTTTTAAAAGAATGACAGTAAGTAAACAGTGCTCTGGTGCTGAGCACGACCCACGCCTCCTCAATAATGCCGTTCGCAAAAGCTACCTTGCATCAGCATCAATAAGGGCAATGTTATTTCCACGGCGAGGACAAGAGCAGGCATGTCTTTATTTGGCATTTGCATTCCCCAATTTTTTAGCTAATCGCTAAGTTTGGTTGAGATTAACAATGTATGACAATGTATGCTAGATGCTTATTCACTGTTTTTCAAAAGCAAGTGAATTGCTGATGAAAGAAACATGGAAAACTGACGGCTAGTTGAGCATATGGGCCTAAAACCGCTGTAGAATATAGATGTGTCAATCAAACTCTTTCCACAACAGTCTAGGATATGCTGGGTTTTTTTCCCCAACAAGTGTGAAATTCATATGAAATACAATCACATCCTGAGAGAGCAATACCTAGTCCCCGGGCTAAACAAGTGTGTGTGTGAGAGAGAATGTACTAGCGGAGGTGTCTTGGTGTCTCTTGCTACCTCAGGCAGAGAAATAGAAATCACACACTCCTAGATAACTGTGAATTACATCCTGGAGGATGACATCATTACTGGAGCACACACATACACGCACATACACACACACGTACACAGAAAAAGCAGGTAATCACCAGCAGTGAGTTGCTTCCTGGTCTGTGTGTGATAAGGCTGTGTGGAGACTCACAGACGGAGCTCTAAGAGCTGGTGCTACTGCATCATATGATATCTGGACATGGAAGATCAGGATGTGCCCATCACACTCATGGTGGAGGGTGAGGGTCCATCTGATTGCCCATAAACTCACAAGGAAAGAAAATGGAAGAAGACACTCTAGATAGGTTTTAAGATAAGCCTTCCTCTAAACACACCCACACTGGAAATAACAAATTCAATGTAAAGTCACATATTTGACACTATTTTTGTCTCTATTTACCAGTTTGCAGAATAGGGCTGGGCGATAAAATGATAACGATATGTATCGCGATAGGCACGTGATCGATATCAATAAAAAATGTGCTCGATAAAACGTTCGATACTTTTTATTCTTCGTCGGAAGAAAACAGTAGTGATGGGTCATTCTTGAACGATTTGTTCATTTTGAATCTTTAATGTGACTTGGGAAGAACGAGTCATCTCGGGGAGTGATTCATTCAGTCGTGCATGCGCATTGCGAAAAGTTCTTACTGGAATTAGTTCACCTGTTTCGAGTCTTTGGGTTTGAGTCAT
>JAUMHE010000043.1:15259558-15284116 GCA_032359235.1 Enteromius mattozi | reverse complement strand
AGAGTAACATTGTGAAGAAATGTGACCTTATAAATATGGCTAAAAAAAAGAACTAAGATATATAGACCCAGCCCTGGCCCTGTACCTCAGTCACTATATAAATAAATGTTGGTCAACAGGATGAAGGGTGATTAGAATGAACATTGTGGTACAGCTGATAAAGGGGCTATGAGACTTGTGGACGTGTTACTGTGCGCTCTTGGGACAGAGGTTATGAATTATTGAGGGAGATGAACTTAAAATAAAACAGGGCTGGAGGTGGCTTGAAAACCAACGATGTGCTCACTCTTTCTGTGACACGTTCCCACCTCAGCGTTATTTAACTGTATGCATCCACTTGGCTGGCACAAAGCAGTGAGAGCATGAGAAAGAAATACACAATGCAAATGAGGCAACAGGCAATCGTGGTGAATAAAGGCAGTTTTTTCTCTTTTAATTCCAGTAAAAATAGCAAAGAAGGTGAACCCATGTGAAGAGTAGCAGAATAACAGTAATAGCCTGCTTCGGTCGACATCATGATAAAGACAGCCACAGAAAACCTCTCTATAATTAGCACAGCGATGTCCGACTTGCATCTCGGTGTAATGAAGCTGTTCAACATGCTCCGCTCACAGTATGACCACAGATCGCAACAGCGAACACAGACACTGCTCCGCTACGATTAGCACTGATTAGCTCACCGCCTCTCAAATGCTGCACGCTAATAACTGCTAATACTAACCCCCGCAGTGGTGGTCGGTTTACAGAGATCTCAAATCACTTAGCAGTGAGCACTGATAGAAAACACCCTTTGATATTACAACTGGTATTTTTGGGCTAATGAAGTAAAAGGGTACATCAGATTTAGAACATTAAATGCTTTGGTTACAGCTGCTGGCTTGGTGATATTTCACAACGGTTTGGTGGATTGATTTTGTTTTCACTTTTTTCCCATCCAGGGTGTAAAACCAAATCTCCCCACAGGGATCAATAGCGAATCTCTCGGATTCTAACATTTGGAACTTGTCCATCATGAAAAGCTCGATTTCATCACAGACGCTCCAAATGTCACATTGTTTAGTGATATTTTCCACTTAGCAAGAAGGGATTGGGTTGTGAGAAGACTGTTCAACAGATGAAATTACTTCCTTGCCTGAAAAAAAGGTTGTATATGAATTTGTGGTATATACATATATATATACTGTATATATATATATATATATATATATATATATATATATATAAAAAGATTGGGGTCATTTTGTTTTTGATTTTAAACAAATGAATACTTTGATACCTTGAGGATAAATTAAATTAAATTACCAGCTTAGCAAACCTAGTAGTATCAAATATGTTCCAGTTACTGTACATTTACTGTACATTGTGGTTTTTAATTAATTTTAAAACCAATTTCTAGTGAAAATTAACATGTTTATAATAATAATAATAATAATAATAATAATAATATTATATATATATATATATATATATATATATATATGTGTGTGTGTGTGTGTGTGTGTGTGTAATGGTTTTTAAAATTCCTATTCATTAAATGGTTAGTTCACCCAAAAAAGTAAATTTTGTCATAAATTACTCACCCTCATGTCGTTCCAAACCCATAAGACCTCCGTTCATCTTCGGAACATAAATTAAGATATTTTTGATTATATCTGTTCCTACGTAGACAGCAATACAACTGAAATTATCCAGATCCAGAAACGTAGCAAAAACATCTGTAAAACAGTCAATACTCTTTTATACTCAGAGAATACTCTCAGAGAATACTCTTTTGCGCAAATAAAACAAAAGTAACATAATTTACTTGTTTCCCGTGACTTACGTCTTCCGCCATGCTCAACACACCGTATGCGCAAGCTTTAACGTATTTGACATAATCAGCCTTGTTTACATCCAGGTGAAAGTACGCGCATGTGTGTAATCTATATATATGTAAATGCGCCTAGAGGAAAGTGTACACTTATGCAGTAATATTCTCTAAAATGGCAGAAGACATAAGTTATAAGAGAAGAATGGTTGAGTATATGATATTATTTTTCTTTTCGTTGCGCAAAAACAAAAAAGTATTCTCCTATCATCGCAAAACTGTAGTTGAGCCACTGATGTCACATGGACTTTTTTACCGGTGTTTTACCACGTTTCTGGACCTGGGATAACTTCAGTTGTATTGCTGTCTATGGAGGGACAGATGGCTCTCTGACATCATCAAAAATATCTTAATTGTGTTCTGAAGATGTAATTAATGACAGAATGTTTGGGTGAACTAACCCTTTAAGGAATCAAACTAATTGAGAAAGTTAAAAGTAATGGATGCTGAAAATTTTGCTTTGCCATCAAAGGAATATGCCTAATATTAGTGATGCACAATCATATTTTTAATGAGTGATTCTAATACCGATTTTTTTACAAAATCGGCTGAAAAAATGTATGGCCGGTCAACTGGTGCATCCCTAAATAATATTTCATAATATTACTGCTTTTACTGTATTTTTGATCAAATAAACGCAAGCTTGAGCATAAGAGATTTCTTTCCAAAAAAAATGTGGTATTTTGGAGCTGACAGAATTCTGTAAACTGTTCTTGATACAATATCTTACATAAACCATTTTTGCCACTACAATCGATTAAAACGATTTCACTAAATTCAGGACCATACGTCTCCAAATATCACATACAAACTAAACAAATTTTTATGAACAAAAAATTTTAATTGATTAGTAGCAATAGCAATGCACACTCTGTTTGTTTAGAAAAAGCTGTAAAGTGACTTTGTACCAGTAATCAAAAGTCCTGTCCAGTAAGACTAGGTGCATGAAAGCGCAGCATGAAAATACACAAATATACTTTATATATATATATATATATATATATATATATATATATATCTATATGCTTATTGTACAGTAAATGGTCATGTACGTAGTTGTTTCCTACAGGGTTGCTGAGTTGGTTTTCCTGCAGTGTGGTGGCGAGCAGAGGGAGTGGATGGCTGTTATAAATCTGTGGGGGTGAAGTGTTGTTTGATGAAGCAGGTGCAGATCTTTACCTCCTCTGACAGACTAATCAATTCAGAGCGATACTTATCACCTGCTTGCACTCTCCAATACATCACACATGCACATCTCTCACATCACACCCTCTGTTCCTGCCTTGACCACATTTTATTAAGGAACACACGAAAAATACTCAAGCCTGTTACGTGATATTAGTGTGATACCAGACCTACAGTCTGTTCAATATCAGGCACGTCAGCACTTACAGCATCAAAAGCACAGAAAAAATGCTGTAAAGATGACTGAGAATGAAAAAAAAAAACAATAAACTCAGCATGTGTGGCTAAAAGTACCATTTCCTTTTGTGTTTCTCTGTGCACTTGAACTCAAGTGCCAAAGCAACGATGTCTGAGCAGACACAGAGCAGCCTCACTTTAGAGAGGACAAAAGGCTGCAGTCTCCAGGAAGGCAAAGCAGGGATCTGAGGTGCAAATTGGGTTATGAGAGACATGGACTGCAGGCGAAAGCACCGGAGCTTTTGCATTATTGATAACATAGCAACACAGCGGGCCTCATTCGTACAGCGGCCGCCAATTCTCAGAGCTGTGATTGGTGTTGTCAGCACAGAGGTCAATGCGGACACAGTCGTGGGTCTGACAACATTCAAACACATCTGGAATTTATCGCCACGGATCAGAGGAGTCAATTCTCCATTTCCTTCAGGAATGAGACAGCTGCCTCCCAACATGCAATGTATAACTCCAGATCTCATATATTTCCCATCCTTTTTCACCTCTGCCTCTCTCAGCTCATCTCTTCTCTTGTGCAATGCCACGCTTTGTTTAAAAATTCACTTTTCTGATGCTATTTGATATTTAGTAAAACTTACTAATAAATAACACACAATTCATTACCTAATATTAACTAACAATGCATTAGGGTTACAGTATTTATTAATCTTTGTTAATGATACTGGGCATAGTTAATATTTACAGATGTTTAGAAGTCTATTTCATTGTTAATTCATGTTTAGTAATCTAGTAAAAAAATGTTAACAAATGGCACCCTTTTTTTTTTTTGGAGGCGGGGAATTTAAATTTTGTCTGATACAATAAGCTGATAATTATTTTAATTGTATGGCCAATAATATGACTAATAATAATAATAATAATAATAATTAACATCAAAAGTATACATTATTTTTGTATTAGACAAATAAAAAAATAATAATACTACAAACTAAAACAAGAATTAAATTTACATTTAATAGTGATGTATGCATTTTTTAAGATTAATTTTAACTGAGCACTGGCTGATGGCAAATGTAATCTAAATGTAAAAAAAGCTAAAAATAATAATAATAACTAGTTAAGAACTAGTTAGCCAAAGGATCAGTCTTAATTATTCTTAAATAAATAAAGTCTTAAATAGTCTTAAATAAATAAAGTAAAGCGTAATCGCAAAATTATGCAAAAGACCTGTATATTACTGTGGATAATTCATCAGTCATTTAAAAAAAATACCCTTACTATTTTCTTACTTTTCACTTCCTCCAGTAGTAAATAACATCCACTTTCACAATCCAATATATTCCCAATGAATAAAATCAAGCACCATCCTGCATTTTTTTCTTGTTGTAGATTCTGTATCACATGATAATTCATCATATTATGAAAGCAAAACAGGCTGCGAACAGCATTTCATGTAGACCTTATAAAAATCATTTGCTGTTCTGTTACACCGTTCAGCCTTTTGTTGCTGGTGTGTGTGTGCAACACTCCTAACAATCTGCAATATTCCACCGTCCTAGCAAAGATGAGCTCTGATGTCCCCAATTACAGCAAAAAATATGTATTGAGCTATGAATATAACTGTGGTGTTCTGCACAACTATTACGGCAGCATCGTCCCATGGGGGAAAAGGCGATCTATATTTGGACCTCAGATTTTCCAACTGTACATCCATTTACTGCTACACATTCTCTGGCCTTGTTTTTCCCCTGGACTTGAAATTCTGGGGAATAAATGTTATTCATTTCACTTGCTCAGAGTCTGAGAGAATGAGAGGAGGAGGAGGAGGAAGAGAGGGTGATGTAGTCTAAAAATGAGGTGCAGCTGTGTATTTGAGGTCGGCAGTGAGTAACACTGAAGCTTTGTGAGGATGTGAGCAAAGGGGGGCTGGAAACGGCCCCCAGATTGTTATTCAAGGAGTCTTTCCACATCACCCATCAGTCCCCCTCACAAAACATCTGGCATGAGGTAAAATTGCCCCTATGCACACACAGAGCTTCAAGAGCTCTTTCAGCGAGAGGTCTTGGGCTTCTGACTGACCCTGTACTGCGGGAAAGAAAGAACGAATGAGAGAGGGCTCAGGGATAATGTAGCCGCTCAGGGAGCACTTGACCTTCAAAGATCCTCCGCTGTTTCAGATGAACTTAACAGGGATCAGGTGGGTCTTGACTGACTGCTGCCTCACACTGCCGCCACATACAGGTTTAACACACACACGCGTGATATATGACAGGACACGCAGGTGAGAGGAAGAGGGGTTATTTGAACATGATCTGCCAAAAGATGATTAAAAATGTCCCCCAAAAGATTAAAATGCATTTCGCAGGACTAAAGAATAACCTTTCATAACATCTGTTTTAACTTCTAACATGTTCATATATCACTATGAGTTCATATATCATGCGGAGCTCTCTTTTAAAAGATGAAGTCTGTTTTTCTTATGAGCTACAAAGAGTCATTCTCCTTTGAGAGATTCCGTCAAAACTTCATTGAGCAAATATCTGAGACAAAGATTTGATAGACCTCTATATTACTATAAAGACAGCTACAGACATTTGGTAAGACAAGTCTGTGTACTTTGCAGGAGGAAAAATAATCCATAAAACATTTTGCCGTTTTAAAATAAATGATGGCCTTTTCACGCTATTTAAAATAGATGGATATTTTTGGGGATAATTCATTCCATGAACTTCCAATAAAATTTATTATTATATATTGCCTCTTTTTCAAAAAATAATTATTAATAAATAAACAAAAATAAGTTAAATTGTCAATAAGGTCTGAAATATATTAACAAAAATATTATTCATAATATAATTTAGCATTTTTATTATACTAGAAATAGTGCTAAACCATATATTTTATTCCGTTTGCATTATACATTTTCCTTGTTTCAATTAAATTCATTAAAAAATTCAGGCTAAATGTCAGTATAAATGTCATTGAATTCTGCAAACAAATGATTTTAGACCTACAATATTTCATTCTTACAGAGGCCATTCTTTTCTAAGCCATTTCTGACTTTTAACTATCTAAGTGTATTTTCAGTTTCCCTCAAGTTCAGGTCTCTTAACCACATGTGTAGTTTATCACACTGGATATAATCCACTAATGTCTGACGAGCAGAAAGTGTCCAAATATTTTTGGCGGTCACTCTATAAATATACTGCAGAGAGCAGTGACACAAGTGTACAAAGAGGAAAAGCTAAAGAATTAATCATTGTCCTCCCTGATGAAAAGAACAACACTGGCGGTTACAAGCATGTGTTTTAAGATGCTGGTGTCCTCACCAGACTTTAAACTACAACAAGACTTCCTCTAACAAAATAATGCTGGTTGACCAGCTTCACCAGTTCTTTCAATGCTGAAAGCCATGACCCACTTTCCCTACTGTGAAATCAAATCAGTCTGGTCTTAATCGTTTTTAAGAGGGACCCGCAGGCAATCAGCCAGGACGCACTTTCACCAGCAGCCAGAATCTGTATTCTGCTGTCACTTCAACGACCCAGAAAGCTCTGGGCATCTTTAGCAAACTGACCCAGTGTGTGCTGCTGGACCCAGCCAGAGATGTTTGGACACTAAATATCCCAGAGCCCATCTCAGAGAAACATTAGTAAAGTAAAGTAAAACAGTCTTCCTAATCGGACCATTAAATGTGGCTTTAAATGATGCATCCTAATATAATCAGTTTGATTCAGTCATATTTAATAATATTTTGGCTAGTGACAGTATTGTTACAGCAAAAGTACATTTCCATTTTTTTCAGTTTATACTGCCTCCAAGTAATCCTGGGAGATTCCTGCTTGAGTTCAGAAATTATAAATGTGAAGTGACACATGTTCAAGTGGTTTTGAGCTGAATAAAATAGATCAACGCACTGGGGATTTCATATTTTTCACTCTTTTTCAACTACTGTCAAAAACACAAGGCTTTTTAGCATTAGTGAATCAAACTGAAGAGTGCATTAGCTGACTAGTTTTATACAGTGGTATAGCAAATTTGTATCACACATTCAAAATTATTAATCTTATGTATTTTGTAACTAACACTAACGTACTGTACTATAAATGCTGAATTTCCCACTGGTAGTTAAAACATATCACAAATATGGTCATTTAGACATGACTTGAAGGCAGAATTGCACTATTTGTCACACTTCACATTAAATCATCACATCAAAAACAAAAATTGGGTTTTGATGCTGAAATCAAAAATGACCTGTTCACCGGTTTAACCTGTTCACCAGTTTGAAGCATCACGCTGATCCCATACAATTTCCTGGATGCTGCATGAGAAATAAAGCATGACATGCCATTCAAATGAGTGCAAGACAGCAGGACTTACTGAAGGGCATAAGACTGGAACAGAAAGAAATTAAATACGCCAACTGAAGAGAAGGACGGAAAGAACCTAAGTAGGAGCGATCGGCCAACGTCATACAGGAGGAGTGAGAGTGAGTCAGTGGAGAGAGAAAGTATATTGGGTTCCAGGACAGAGGAGTGGAAGATGACAGGTGTCTGGGCTGCTCTGGTCTCTGCTGGAACTGTAATTGGTTGTGGCAGACGCAGACAGCATGAATGGCCTGCTTCGGGCCTCCAGGGGTCAGGTAGAGAGAGACGGAGAAAAAAAAAAAACATCAATTCAAAGCAGTGATAGAAAATGGAAAGAGAGGAAGAGACAGAACCAAAACAGTGTGCAACGAGTGCAATTGAGGATATGTATCCAGTGGCGTGTTTTGACAGCAAATCTCAATTTCATAATGATATAATCCCTGTGACAGTACACATCAGGTTATTTTTTGCCATGGACGTGTAGGGTTACTCTGAGAGAGACAGAAAGGATGGCTGAAATCTACACAGCGCACAGGGACTCGTACAGTCAGTTATTCTGTTTAATCAGTGAGACACTGTCCGACATCAGTACCTTGGGTAACACGAAAGTCTGAATACGACACACTGACTGTATCTTATAAATACACAGCCTTGTGTCAAAATAGAAACAAACACAAGCGACATTCGTCAGAATCTAAAAATTGTACACAGGAACAGCCCAAAACATTCATTATAAATACCTACCCACCTAAAAACATCCCATTGTGGATCTTTCTGCTTATAAAATATTAATATCTTCATGGCAGCATCTTTTAAAGTTAGATTTCAACACACTTTTTGAGGTGAGTAGATCGTGATGCCGCACTTTCAGAGGACATCAGATTATACGGCCTCCTTTAGCTTTGGATGATTCAACTGAGATATATAATGGTTTAACTGAATATATATTTTGTTTTAAAGGATTTTTTCACCCAAACATTTAAATTGATGAATTATTTTCTGTTCCTCATATTGTTTTAAACCTGTATAACTAAAAATGTAAATGTATTGGTCACTCTCTTTTTTAACAGTAAAAAAGAAATTACAATAATTCAGGACTGAAGCTGTCAAGCTACAAAAAGCAATGTGGAGGTACAGTAAGCAGTACGATAATAAAAATATAATAAAATAAATAATGAAATGGTATGCTATGTAGTTATTGACAAAGTTATGTAGTCATTCATGTTTTTTCTTTCTTTCTGTATTTGTGAAGCTTGACAGCATCAGTACATTCACTTTGATCATATTTTAAAAGTGTAGCAAGAGTATTATTTCAAAAATTCATACTTTTGTTCCACAGAAATGAGAAATGATGACGGTTGAGTAACGACAGAATTGAAATGTTTTGGTGATCTCTTTAAACAGATGTAATTCATCAGCAGTTTCACTGCACCGCAACACAGAAGGCCATCATTTACTCAGTCCAGCTTAACACACACTGAATGCTGTTTTTATTATTGATTCCTTAATGTATATTTAATGCTGGATCGGATGTGGAATTTAGTGATTTGAATCAGTCTGAGATATGCACTTAATGAGTTTACAGTAAATTTGTCATGTAACTTACCAGAATAGCCCATCTTCTGAAGCTCAGATGAGTTCTTCATTGATGGTGAATCTTCCTGAGTGGTTCACCCTGGTGTGTGGCTTCTTTTTTTTTTTTACATCTGGCATTTGAAAATAGGCCGGTCCAGAACCTTTACACCCTGCTAGGTAATTAACATGCTCAGGCTGTCTTCAGTCTCAAGGGGGCTCTCATTAGCACAGTCCTCTTTCTGTGGGCTTTATTCACAGCGTTGAGGGCCTATCTGATAAGAGCTGCCTGTTCTCAGGTCGGTTATTGTGTTGCTGCTGGCTTCTCATATCAGATGGATAAATAAGGCTGTTGCTTTCTTGGTTTGAAGTGTTCAGGATGGGTAGACAGGGCTTGTTTCTGTTGAGCTCACATTGCTTACTTGAATAGAAGAATGCATATTTGTCTTTGCATATGTCATGTTGAAGGTATTCTCATAGACAGATTTCTGAATATCAACAACGCCTGGGCCTTATACCAGTACTTAAATATTTGTTTTTAAGTAATTAATTGTGCATTCTCATGTTACCTATTTTACAATTATATTACATCTGCCGTCATCTAATAATTTAATAACACTGTTAAAATTTTTCAAAATGCAAATTTTTAACATGAATAATGCTGTGAACATGAATAATGCAACATTATAATGCTGTGGTGCCTAAATTTACTTGTATCATTTAAAATGATTGATTTTTGTTTTTATTCTTATAATTTTAAACAGTTTTGACAAAATAGTACTGTTCAGTTGATCAATTATCAGCCATAATATGAAAAAATAACTTTTGGCTTAACAGTCATTTTGATTTGGCGATTCAGTATTTAATTTAAATTTAGAAATATTCATAAAACAGTTGGATTACAAATTTAAAAAACGAAAGATTATACTGCTAAAGGAGAATATATATATATATATATATATATATATATATATATATAAAATAATTAAAAGCACTGATTCCACATCACATTTTAAATCAATTAGCAAAAACTTAAAATCTTTGAAGATCTTCAAAAGCTTCCGTTTAATAAAGTTCCAGCCGAACATTTTTCAGCTAGATTGTGTCGTGTTGCTCAATCAAACCGTTCTACCCAGATTCCCAGAAATTGTATAAAACCAACCAGTTAGATTGAGGCCTGGTATATTAAATATAAAAACAAAACTTTTTTTGCATCAGATGCATCACATGAAAACCATCTGTGTCATCTGAAAAAACCATAGAGGGAACGCGCTTCGTCCAGAAGTCCCTATGGAAATGTTCCATCACTAGCCTGCCTCACTACCCCGGCACAGAGAACAACACGACTCAACCAAACGCACACGCTCATGCCTTTTCAAACACATTTATGCACGACTGTCAAAAAACGCAGTCTTGAACAAACATACGCTGATCAGCATTCAAATGGACTTCGTTGCTGACTTCCAAATGAGAAGCGTTGACGGGCAGCACACAGCCAAGCCTAATTGAATGTCATCATTTTCCATTATTTGTTGCCTTTTTTAAATGAAAGCACTTAGCCTTTTTTATTCACGTTTCTCAGAGACAGTTGGATCCATGAGTCCTAATGAATATTTAAACAGGGACCAGCAGCCTCATCTCCTGAGTGGTCTCAGAGCGTCGCTAGAGCCCGCATCGGGAAGGAGGGGTGACCATTACCGAAACTCGACCACGGAACAGCTGAAGAAAAACACGGATATTACAAAAACAGCACTATGGAAAATGTCAGTAATTAGAGCTGGCTGCCATTTCAGAGGCAGAGCGGGCCCGGCTAATGAGTCCATTAGCACCTACCTTGCATAAAGAAGACAAGCAAAAAAGCCTCATTTTAATACATTAGCCTGCTGACAGTTTCACCGCAGAGGCTATTCAGCGCAGCTGACACGCTTTTCAGAGGGTTCTGACCTTTTGTTTGCTGAGCGCTGGCTCCGAGGAGAGCCTGGATTCAGCTCTCCTGGGCATAAACACCGGAGTAAGTGTGAGAAACCAACACCTTTTGCCTGTACTGACTCATTGAGATGCCAGTTACTAACGGTCCTGGAGAGGTAACACAATTGCCCATGTGGGCTTTAGTCAAACAATGTTTCCAAATTTAGCCAGTACTCAAGTCCTCAAAAAGCTTGCTGTTTAGGTGAACACTCATTTCACCTTGGCTCACAATAAACAAACTGTAAAAAAGAATGAAGTGTTCCCTTTGTTTTTATGAATTTCACTCCGCTGTGAAATTTCAGCAGATAAAAGTAGAACTCCTTTCACTCCCACTTCTCTCTAAATACTCCAAATGCCCACATACTTGATTGTTTAGTTCACATTAAATGTAACCTCAATGTTTTTCCAGACCTGTATGAGTTTCTTTCTTCTGTGGCACACAAAAAGTGCTGTCAGGTACAAAGGGGGAAAGCATAATAATACCTAAATATTCAAACTTTATTTGCATCCAATTGCCAGTCTAGAGTTGGCAAGGTCGATGACAAGTAAAGTAAAATGAAAGAAAATTTTTAATTTAGCTACTCTCCTGTCCCAGCTCACAATGACCAAACAGAAATTTCCACAAGTTAACAGGTTTATTATTATTTACGTTAAGAAATAAATAACAGGAATATCAAGTAATTATTTATAGTCAACAGAAAAAAAAAAAAGCTTTGAGTCACGGAGGACTGAATGCTCAGATACATTTTGTTTACCCACTCAACGATTACAGTATATGCAAGTGCTGGCTAAATACAGTAATTCAAAATAGATTTGAGAATAGATTTAAGATTTTTTTGCTACTGCAGAGGGAATTTAAAGATTTACAAGTTTGTTTGTTCAGCAAAAGTATCTTATGCTCAGGAAGGCTGAATTTATGGGATCAAACACAGAGAATTATTTTATGAATAGAAAGATCAACATTATCTGATACAGAAATAGTTAAACTTTTCAGTTTAATGTGTTCTAGCTGAATAAAAGTATTGATTTCTTTCAAAAATAAATACAAATCCCAATGTTTTGAACAATAGTGTATACCAATATATAGGAACTAGGCTACTATTTTTTTATGTTTTTTATGTTTTATGTTTTTATGTTTTTAAAATTCACTTTTTCATTTACTTCAGTCACAAACTTTTTCAGTTTTTAGTTCCTTTTGTTACTTTTGGCTAAACAACACAAGAATAAGTAAATAATGATAAAAAATTCTGTGAACTAAAGCCTTAAATGTTGCTATGAAACATCTTACCTTTTTCACTACTGGAAAGCATCAGAGTTTCTAATTATGCTGCTCTATCATAATCGATTATCTCCCACCACAACAATAAGGCTCCACGCTAACCCAAAGTGGCCTACGGTACAAAGCAATAGATCCATGATTCCTAATCCCATGCTAAGCTCTCCGATATCTGCTAGATGTCTACCTGTCGATTAAACAACCATGTGGTCTCCAAGACAGGTATTGTACCACCAGCAGAATCCATTTCTAGAGAGTCTGTCAGATTAATACAGGTGAAGGATCATTCACAAATCCACAAAATAATCAGAGCTTACAGGGATAACTCATGTTCCAAATATGAAAAGCCATCTGCCGGCCTGATGTGTAATGCAGTCACTATGGTGAAAAGAAAGAAAATAAAGCCTGCGCTTACACATACCCACACACATAGAGCTATAATTCACTGCCTGAGATGAAGGACAGGGCCATATATTAGACGACCTCTGGCCTTGCGCTGCCAATAGACCTCCATGATTAGCCATTTCGTCATGCTGGCCTACGGACCAACACACTGAGAAATAGCTCAACACGGTCAATCTCTATTTATTGAGTCTTGCGCTCTGCTAGCAAGGCCTTCAATGAGTTCTTATTTCTCTTTTCCACTGACCTCTCGCATGATTGATTGAGCGATTGGACCAGAAAAGATACAACTAGCTTTGTCATGAATAAGGTTAATTGACCGGCAGAGAGCAATTCATTACTCTGGCACGTTCTGATAAGATTATTTTGCAAAGAGTGACCATTCCTTGACCTGCTGCATGAGAAGGAGGGTTTCAAAACAGTGTTTTTGCATTTATTGCATTTCATGAAATTAGAAGACATGTAAATGTTTGAAATTGAACACCATACCACTATTTCTCTCATATTTTATTAAAAATATCTTAATCTGTGTGCCGAAAAGCAACAAAGATCTTACGGGTTTGGAACGACGTGAGGGTGAGTAATTAATGACAGAATTATTTTTATTTTTTGGTGAACTATCCCTTTGAAAATACTTTTCAGTCATTAACCTCATAAAAGATGAAAACAATAGGAAAACAAAGCCAAAATCATGGCATTTTAGGCAATTAAGAAATTCCTGCCAGGACCCCTGCTGAAAAAAAACAGCATATGCTGGTTAAGTATGTTTGATGCTGGGACGCTGGTTTATGCTGGTCTTTTTGCTGGTTTAGGCTGGTCACGTGCTGGCAGAGGACCAGCATAAACCAGCAAAGAACCAGTTTAAAGCAGCATAAACCAGCAAAGGACCAGCTTAAACCAGCATCCCAGCATCAAACCATACCCAACCAGCATATGCTGTTTTTTTCAGCAGGGACATATGATGGTCACCCTAAAAAAAGTAATACTGACCCTCTGAGATTAGCACAAGCTAAGCTAAAAATAAACAGCTAAAAGCTAAAAGCACAAATAAATGTAGTTAACACAGAAAAATGCTATCTGTTTGCAAGTGGTGTGAAGTCTGCTAACGCTTCATCATGAAGGTGCTGTCATTAGCTCCTCAGCAGGTCCCTCTGACTTGCTCTAGCCTACTCATTAGCAAACAACATGATGCCACTCAGCAGCCATTAGATGGGAAACAGCCAAATGCACAAAGAAAGAGAACAACAGCCCCACGATTACACTCACAGCAGCCCGTCATGCTTTCCTCGCTTCCACAGCCGTCCGAGATCTCAGATTTGATAAAAGAAACGTACACTGCATAATGATGCCAAGCAAATAAATACAAATAAGTAGGAGTTTCAATCAACAAGAGGTTTGAACCTGCAAGAGCTGTGTGGGTTGCTAGAAACTTCCTTTTTTATGTTTTGACGTGTTTGCAGGCTACAAAGAAGTCAAAACAGCAAAAGAACAACACAAGACGAATTAGGAACAATTGAAGCTGGTATGATCTCAGCAGATCAAATAAAAACATCTAAAATAAATACAGCACAACCATATAGCACACAGTTTAGCTATAGCTATGTCTTAAAACACCTCTTAGCCACCCATAAAGGTTTTTAACATTAGTTTACGTCCCAGAGACTAAGTTCTAGAACAAGTTAAATAATGGATTTGCTTAATAAAATAATGTTTTGATGAAATTGGATTAATTTTAATGTGTTTTGTAGTAAACCGCTAGGCCCTATTGTGAATGCAGTGCTAAACAACAGCTTCACTTTTGACCAAATTAATCAGGAAGATCTGGGGTTTGAGGTACTATTGCACTAGCATAAAGTGATGCAAAAAGCAAGGAGATTTAAAAAATAAAATGAAAAAAAAAAAAAACAGCTGGCTTTGACTTCTTTGGAGTAAACTTTTAAAAACTCATCCAACGAACGTACACACACTCTCGAATAAAAGTTAGTCTGCCTGCTGGAGGCCTATGGATTTGCAGAGCAAGTAAACAGAACAGATAGTCTGTGGAATGCTATGTCTCAATAATTTGTATCCTGGAGCACAACTACCTTCCCCAACACAGGGAAACGAGGCACAGAGTGAATCTGAATGAGTCACTGAAGCCCTCAGCTACTTTCATTGCAAACTTATTTGCATTTGCTCACAGACACATGCATACACGCTCACTTCAAAAGCAAACAAAGGGACTGCAACTGCTAAAAAAATCTGACTGCAGATACATTTCATCACCACAGAATGTTGTCATATTACCCAATAAATTGCCCGGTTAAGTCAGAAAAAACATGTTTTTTGTTATATAGTAACCCCAAAAGTATTTGTACCACACTTAAAACACATGAATATCATTGCATTTATGTAATAAAATATCTAATCAATATAGCACTAATTTTAAAGAAAACACATCTGATGGCTTCACACACTAAATAAAAAACATTACTTTGAAAGCTTTAAATAGAAAAATAAAGAATCGTTATTTTTAAGTATCAAAATTTATATATATATATATATATATATATATGAGATATCCTATAAATTACATTTATTATTATTAGTGTTTTTAAATATTAACTTTATTTGAGCATTAGTTGATGTAATCTTAATGTAAAAAGACTGGAAAAGAGTTCTTAACAGTTATCAATATCAGTTGATAAAAATGTCATGTGCATCTCAACATTTTAAAGGGTAACTTGAAAGTACAAAAGTGTCTAATTACCTTTTAGGCCCACTCTATATCAAAGACTGCCAATACAGGAAAAAAATGCTGCATAGAAAACTCACGCTGACAGTAGTCCTTGTTCTCCTCAAAGCCAGGCTTGCAGACGCAGCGTCCAATGGGCACCAGCCATCCACCATCTCCACTGCAGTACATCCTCGGCGCCTCAAACTCCTCCGAGTCATTAACACAAGATCCCCTAACCTCCACCAAAGCAGAATCTCCCCCAGTCACCGTGTCAGGAAACTGGGCCAAGTTCAGAACGGCAAGAGGACACTTCTTATAGAAGACCCTCAGGGACACCAAAGCGATGCAGGCTCCGACATCTTGGAAAGCCAAATAGAAACCCTTCTTGCTCAAGTTACTGATGTCCCTCACTTCTGTGTTCAGTTTCATAACACGATCACCCACGTCAGTCTGCGTGAAGCTCTCGTCGGCCGCGATAGTGTCGATCTTTATGTACTGGCTCTCTTTGATAAACCACAAGTTGGGGTTGTTGGACTCGTAGTAGTACATATTGAAAGTTTCTTTGCAGGTGCCAGGGACTCCAGGCAGACTGTTGCAGTCACGCAGGGTGAACTTAATCTCGATGTAGACGCGCTGCGCTCCATCTCGTGGGATGTGGCGTGTGCGTAGCCAGTTGTTCTGATTAGCCTCCATCACATTACACACCTGGTAGGAGCGCATGGGGGTGTTCCTCTCATCCATCACACTGATTTCCTCCCACTGAAACAGACAGAACAACTGTTATAGTTGCAAAAATGTGCTAACGTTTTTCACTATTTTAATATGAACCCATGACATTTCTGTCTCAACTTTATTTAGTGGAATAAACATTTTATATTTTAGAAACTTTGGTGTCTGTGTTATATATATATATATATATATATATATATATATATATATAGTAGTCAACATTTAAAGTGGATCAAAACCTTTCATCAAAGTTGTTCTAAAACAATGCCCATTCTTGTATTAGGACAATTTAAATGAACTTTTATGATCCAATTCAAATGTTGACTACTGTATACACACACATACAACATGTAAAAATACTATAATTATTATGCTGAGCAATGATTAATCATGATTAATGGCATTTTTTGTTTATACGTGTGTGTGTCTCTGTGTGTGTGTATTTGTGTGTACTGTGTATATTTACTATATATACGTAAAGACACACACGTACATTATACATTTTGAAAATATTTTTATGTTCATAAAAGTTATATCGTATATAAATATATTTAATATATAAACATAATATATTTTTCCTCAAATATATACCTGCATGTGTGTGTATATATATATATATATATATATAAAACTCTGGGCTTTGTATTGCATGCATATTATAAAAAATGATTTTTACACACACCTTTGCCATAGACACATTATTGGTGTTATTTATTATTTATATATCGTTATGTATTTCTATATTATTACTATTTCATTTATGTAACACATAGTGTGCCTCAGTGGTAGATAGAGTATGTTTAAGGGACTCGTTTCCCATCATCTCTTGCCATCTGCTTCCACTTGTCTAAGGTTCCTTCATTTGGAACACTTCATGCATAAGTAACATTTCACTCCTTAAAGGGAGAGAAAATAAACCATCCAGGGAGTCTTAGAGGGGTGGGCAATTTCTTGAACGGCTGCTTCTCAAAAAAGATTCTGATTTGCTTCAATAAATTCTATTCCTTCTTTGTATAATTTGCAGCAGAAATGAGCTGAAGGGCCACCGGCTCAGTTCTAAGTGATTTTAGGGTTTCATTCGAGCTTCTGATCAATCAGCGACTAACATACTAGACTTTAAATACTAAGAATTCAGAAACTGTTGCTTGACCACTTGAGTTCCCACTTGAAGATATTCCTCATCATTTCTGCTCAAGATTTCTTGAACAGTGCATGATGGGAGCAATCCACTGTGACTGCAAGAAGACAGGGAAAGTTAAAGCTGGTTCTTTTAAAGAGCACTATGTTCTTTTGAAGGACTAGTTCGCATAAAATTACGAAGTCTGTCAGCTTTTACACAACCTAATACTGTTTCAAATCGTTTTTTTCTTTGGTGGAACACAAAATGAAAACTAACCACTCTTTCAATTACAGTAAATGCAGATTAGATCTTTTAAGCCCCTAAAAGCAAGTAGATATGTCAGAATCACATACAAATGCTTCTTTCAATAAATAGGTTGATACAATGAATCTGAATGATTTTTTTTTCATGAATACAACCCAATGACTTAATGATTCAGATACCACAGTTAACAGATTAACTTTCAATTTAAAAAAGATGACACTTAAAAAAAGCATGGGAATCCTTTAAACTTATGATTTATGGTCATTTATGGTCAATATTCATAACTGCATGGCAAAGAGCAACCAGTACATGAAATATCGTCTTTTGTGTTCCAAGGAAAAAGCAAAGTCAAATGGGTTTGGAACGAAACAAGGGTAAGTAAATGATGATAGCATTTTCATTTTTGGGTGAACTAATCCTTTAACAACCCTTAAACTGATTGGCAGCTGAATATGGGTGCACATTTAAGCAAATGGTCAAGGAGACAGAGTACATCAGAATGTCTCCAAAAGAGCCATTTTCCACATCAGCGCAATCAAGCATTTTAAGTATTTTATTCCATGCATCAGCACAGTCTGGAGTGCACATCACTTTCTAGCCATGATGTCATAGAAACAAAAAGAGCATCTATGACACATTGCCATTAGCTTATAGCTTTAAAAAAGTGATTGAGGCACGAGGGTCAATTGCTAGCGCAGTCTGGCTTTAAACGGAGCCATATGCTGACTGGTGGGAATGGGCGGACAACATTACAGATCAAAGCGACACAGTCACTGAACGTCTTGGGTACGATCTTTCCCCCTTAAGTGCAATAATTAAGACATTTGAAGGAATATTTATACAGGGATAAAGGCAGGTTTATGCCTTTCCGTTTATTTATTTTCAAAACTCGGTCTGAACCCAACCGCTACAGAAAGTTTCTTTGGAAACGCATTGTCTGAATTCATGAAGTATTTTACCACAGATGGGTGGTTATACAAAAGTCTAGTGGGTTGTGTTACACACTGCAGATCTCCAGACGTGCATATACAATTTAGTTGTGCATTTTTGTATGCCACGATAAGGCACAGCCATCTGAAAGAAAATTGGCCATGTGCAGTTAATATATTCGTGAACAAAACTAGCAAACCTCTAGCAAAAGCGTTCATAAATCCTCCTACGCACAGCTAGTTCCACACACACTCGCAATTGTTAAGTGAAAAACAGGTTATTTGGACAGGAGGTAAAGCTTAGCCACTCTCAATCAACGTAGCGGTCATAAGTGTGACGTGGGCGTCTTGTTAATTAGCGTCTCTAGCTGTCCGCTTCCCCTAGAGTCTCATCTGAAATACCTTAACTCCATTCCCCAGTCACCCTTCACAAGCTCTGACCGCTTTGAAGCCAAGCAAATATGTCAGATCAGGGGGTCTGCTTAGCCCTTCATTGGCTTAACTTAATTGCAGGGCCACAATCATCTGGTAGTTTAAGATACTTAAGTGCAATTGACTTTAAATCCCTAAAAGAACGTCTGTTTTTTTGGGCAGAAGGCCTCTTTTGGAGGACATGCTATTAGGGTTACCTGCTTTCTATCACTCTAGGTGAATTACTCCCTTCTATTTTAGTAACAGACATGCACGCATACCCTAAATGACTATGGCCATTTGATAGCCGATCCAAAACAAACCTTTCACATCTGGGACAGGGAAAGCTGTATTAGTCTTGACCTGCGAAGGTCAAGTGGCAGTCGATTGAGTCAGTAAGGTAAATATCCAGCGGAGGTGAAGCGGCCGCTTTGGGAACATTCGGCTTTCCTGTGAGCCGCTCCTCAACAGCGCACCGTCTGCGGGTTCGGTGGGTCACGGGTCGCCGCGATAATCCTTAAGTATGAAACGCAAGCCACAGCTGTGAGACCTGATTTAGCCTTACAGTTCACTCCCATTAAATAACTGCCATACCAGCAAAACAAAGAGACTCCTACTATCACTGAATCTAAGGTAAACACCACACGAGGACAGGGAGGAATGTTCTCTGAAGAGTTTAACAGACGTCATGTTGAAGCAGGCCAATTGGGAGAGAATCTCACAGTGTGTGGGAGTCACCCAATTTTTAAACTGATAATTTATGGTTAAATTTGGTTAGTGTTTTGCTGTAAAAAGGGAATACTATCTACTTAAAAGCTGTTGATGTCTACTGCACACTGACAGCATTGGGACATGTACAATATCTCCTCTGTTTACAGGCACACTTTTTTTTCTTTAGCAGAAGTCAGAATAAATGGATGACATTAAAAATCGATAGTGTAGAGTGCAGCAAGAATGAGTACTAAAAGCATTTTAAGCATTTTTGCAACTCAGGTTCAATCGGGCCAATGTCAACAAGTTTTTGGTTAAATGCCTGGAATAAGTTTTGTAATTAACACAAGTTCAAGGTATTTTCATGGTTTATTCTACATCAAATGCATCAGTTGTACTGGACACCTAATTCTTTTTATGCTCTTGTAAAAGATGATGGATAAATAGGACTAAAAGAAGTTTTCAAGGATATTAAAGATCACGCCAAACAGGAAAACTCTTTTACTCACTAGTCCTATCTCAGAGTTTATACTCACACTCTTGCAAATGTTCCTAACTAAAGTGTTTCAACTTGTAAAACAAAGAATAAGTTGCTGGAAAATGTAGTGGTGAACTTTGGCTTTTTACTTCTGGTGAAAATTCAAAAGTTGAGTTTATTTGTGATTATATTGATAAATAAAATTGTGTAAGAATTATTAGCCTGTGTTAATCACATTATATAAAATATCCCATAATAATCCTAAATCTAAAGGAAAAATTCCATTGGCTTTTTGTCAACTAGATTGGCCTACAATCAGCATTCTATTAAAAAATAAATACAGTAAAAAAAATATTGAAATAAGTAATGTTATGCTTAAGATGCCATCATAACCCTGTTATAATAATAAAAAAAATATAAAAATTCATTATAAAAAATTCTTAAATATTTTAATGATTAAATTATTAATTCTGACATTTGCTAAAGAATAAAAATATATGTATATATATTATGAAAAAAAAATTACTTGCATTTGCATTGTCTCCACAACTTTACTTTAAATGTGATTTAATATTCACATGTTCTCCTAGAGTGAGACAGCGGGTTTGAGTTATTGACAATGTATCAGCCTGTTATGCAATGCAATACTCTGTTATGCAAGTCTAATATTTCTAGGTTTGAGAAGGGGCACAGACTTCATGTCTGTCGTACTATTTTCAGCAAAAAATCATTTGTAAATTCCGCTCGTCTCCAGATTTAGCTGCTACACGACAGGTCTCGTAGACACGCATGTGGGGCACAGACAATCTGATCTAGCTTCTGACGGCTCTATTAAATCATTTAAAAGGCGGCTGTGAAATCCCAAAGATTGATTTTCTTTTAAGCTCACCATGGTTTTTGCAAACTCAATTATTTTTAGACCACTTTGGGTGCCTCATAAAAGACAGAACAGGCCTTCTCTACTCAAAATAAAGGCTCCTTCTTTTGCTCTCTGGCACGGGGGATTGTGTCCCTGCTTTAGAGACTCTTAATCTTGACGTCTTCCTCAAATAAATTGGAAGTAAGCGACCGGGGAAGTTGGTGTTAAGCCGAACATGAACGCCGCTTGGCTGGAAACAGGTCTAAGCTCACTAGACTCCACATGACCTTGACATCACATCCTACAATTTACATACACAAAAAACAGTGGCTCCTATTTATAAGAACTTGAGAACGTGCTTACAGACTTTCTTTCCCATGAGCCCGATGAATGCTGTATCCACTCTTATGAACATACATGCGCAGGTCGGGTCTAACCATATGCAATTCCAGCACATCTGAAACGCGACGGCGTGATTACAGATGATTGTCTGCAAGAAAAAATGTGCTAGAGGGGTTCAAAAGTGTGTTGAAGCCCAGGAGTATAGATTCATTTTAATTTGAAAAAGTTTGTCCCTATGTGGTTCAAATAATTTTGTGTAAAACAAGCGCAGACAAAACGCACCATAATTTGGGCTGGTTGCAAGAGTCAGACTTGATTAAAGCTTGTGTGTGTGTGTGTGTGTGGGGAGGGGTTGTGTGTTTGTGTCTTGATTTTGATTGGTTGTGTTACTCACCCCTTCAGCTGGATAGGCCTCCCAGCCAAGGTCTCCCAGAGCAGACATGGTGTCCAGCAATGTAACTAGAGAGAAAGAGCACACAGGGGAGAGAAAAAAGAAGTAATGATTTGTTAAAGTTCACTCAACCTCGTGACATATTGTGAGCAAAACAAGCTGGTTAGATGAGATTGCATATTTGGCAAGTAAATCACAGAGCAGTTGCAGACAATCAGGTCTGTAGCCTGAGGGACGAGAGTCTAGCCCCACGGTTTAAATCATTCCCACAATGCCCTCCTTCATCCAGCGGCAAAACCCAATGCTGGGAACCCATTACGAGAGAAAGACTGTTTTGCAAATCAGATATATCAATAAAAACACATTCATGTCTTACACAGCATTACCGGCAAAACAAAGTTTGCCCTCGATCGCAGTATTGATGGTTTTCATTTCTGGAGTATGTATGAGTATGTGTGTGTATGCCAAGGGGAATGGGTCAACAAACCATCTAAAAGCATATTTAATTTCTCATGCTAGTCTCTCTCTTGCTCGTAGGCAGGTTGCAAACTTTGTTTTTCTGTTATGATCTACATTCCAGGGAAAATAAGGTCTTAGCATAGACAGCTATTAATTTTTAATCAACTCTGATGTTGTGTTTTTTTACATTGAGGAAAACATATACATGGCTCATTTGATAAAGTGTTGCAAACCATTTTCGATACTACATTTTATGTACAGAATTAAAAGACACAATTATCAAAACACATATTTATATATATTCGGTTCCAATATAAATATGGTGATACTGTTTTTGGTGTTACCGGCTGTCATAGTGACATTACAGAACAAAAACAAAATTTACAACATCACTATTAAAATGTCATATGTGTGTATTATACATTTGAATAATACATGACATATTAATGTTGTTATTCAATAGTGTTTTATTAAAATGTAATTAATATTGAAATAAAACTAGAATTACTAATTCTGTTTAGAACAAATGATGCAGCCTGACTGATACAGTATACACATGCACACACACAGACAATGGTAACTTCTTCCAGTCAATACTTCAGGATATCCGCATAAAGAATGGCTGAGCACAGCACCTTTTTTATATTGTAACACATGCAATTTATTGGCATGCAGATCTTAAGCAGTTTAATAGCCTTGTTTGTCTTTCACCCTCTCAGAAGTCAATGTTTTAACTGGATTTGTCAAAAAAACAAAAAAAACAAGTGTAGAACAAAATATGACCTCAGCTGCTGACTATGAAGTGGAGTGGGATGTGTGTTTGATTTATAGTGACAGTGCAGTGTCGGTGTAAGATTAATGGAGTCATGTATCATAAATATTTTCCTGCGGACTGACTGTAATCCTTAAGCGGTGAGAGGGATCTGCTCTACCTCACATACTTTACACTGCATAAAATGTCCAAACAACTACAGCGACACAGAGATGTGAATGTCAATTGCTCATTTCCCATTCAATGTGTTTAGACACTAGAAGAGGCCATTTAAATAAAATTGCATAAACTTTTAACATAAATGCTTTTTGCAAATATAGCCTAATATTATTTGTACATAAAGGACAAAATGAAACAAAATTTGTGTTTATATGGTGTGATACAGTGAAGCCAGATTCATCTCCCCTCCTCCTCCTCTCTTCTGTCCCCATCTAAATCCTCTGGATTGATGAGGATCGCTTTTCCAAAGAGCTCTATGCCTGATGCAACACATTACACCCCGGTGACGGTGACATTTCTAAATAAATAAAGTTGTAGCAAAAGTGTGTCAGTGTGTTTGCTGAGGCCATTTGCTCAGTGAACAGGTACCCTTTTTGCTGAGAAAAGGTCGCTCTTTAAAACCACACACAACAGATAAAGAGTATTTCTGTGGTCTCTGTTTGGTTAAACCTAGTGATTACTGATGTCTTTAATAGCACAGTCTAATGGAGGGCGGAAGCTGACCTAATACACCCGCCTTGCAAGTTAGAACCACTAATTTGGACGCGTTAAATCGGGATAAACAATCCCGAAATGGCAGAGGAAAGAGGAAGCTAGGAATAATGAGGATAACACAGGTGGGTGCATGTTATATCAATTACTCACAATGCTGCTGATAAAGTCTGTGGTGGCAAAACAAAAGACTTTATTTAACTAAAGACCACACATCACACTTCAGCTCTGACACTTCACAAACATAACTGTGTGTCTATAGAGGCTTTAAGTGAAAACAACTTGCAAATTGTTTGCAATGAAGTAGAATTAACATGAAATGAAAATTAAATGAACCCTTCTTTTAAAAGAATATAATATGCATTTTGCTTTTACAAAGTCTTGACAAAGTTCTTTCGCTAAAATAACAGACCGACATGGATGGACGGATAGATAGATAGATAGATAGATTGATAGGATGACAGACAGACAGATAGCGAACCTTCTAGCGATTCATCATCCAATAAAACAGACACAAAACACCATCCAAGACTCGATATCAGATCAAAGCCAGCAAAACACTTCACAGTAAGATTCATATCTCACCTCATCTCACACTTCTGACAAATAAAACACTGCCTTATCACACACTTCCATCACGTTACATAAAATGGGTCTGATAGTTTACCAAAAGGATTTTTAAGGCTTTATGTTTGCTGTGGAATTTTTTCTCACAACACAACATGTGAATCACTTTCCCATGACCGCCTCTGTTGTCTACAGGAGCTCTTCACAGGATTTGGTTTCAAACAGGCATGCTCATGTATCGATTATCATCGGCGGGCACTGTACATG